>VZTT01028664.1:25969-84984 GCA_013400855.1 Buphagus erythrorhynchus | reverse complement strand
GCCTGGATCTGTTGTTCAGGGTACTCACTGACCTTGGTTATAGCAACAGGAATTTGAGTGAGTATGTTGGAATCAGTATTCCTAATTAATGGTGTAGTATATAGCCTTTGCATCTATGAAAATGATATGTATTGCCTCATACCATGCAACATTAAGTGGTGCACTGTGATCCTGAATAAGATAAAGTTCAAGAGGAATCGGTGCACAATGAATACTAACCTTATGGCACTTACCCCATTTGCTGTAATAAATTGCATGTTTTATTGACAGGTATCTTGTTAATTATATTTACAAATTTTGAACTTCTTAATTTTTTTCCATTTTTTTTCTATTAATAGTACAATATAATACTGTAAAGTACAGAATTCATTTAAAAGCTTATTTTGCATCTTTTGATACCACATTCATGAGTATGGTTAAAATAGCTGGAGACAGGCTCATCAATCCTTTCTGCTAGAGAGTGTTTCCAAAGGAAGGATTCACAAAGTAACAGAATAAGTATGAGGCTGGTAGAATCTACCTGTACAGAATGAGTTTAATTTAATACATCTAGGAAAACATGTGGTTATTTCACTGTATTATGAAGATAATGGACAACTTGTTGTTATAGAAAAATTGATCATAACAGGAGGAAAATAATTTTGGTTATATAATACTGCTCATACACAAGGAAAAAAAGATTTGGCTTACAAAACCTGCATTGATTTGTATTGGGAAACATTTTGCAAGTTCAAAGATTTTACCTGAATATATTTATTACCTATGCAAATTTTTTATGCTTTCTGCCAAGTCAAAACTGGGCAGAATATTTGAAGTCTATTTTAATATTATGGATATTCCTCTGTTCTGTGGTCTCTGCAGATTGCAGTACACTGTGAAAACGATACTATTTTCTAGTGGTGCTTTTTATGAAATTTTCTAGTTTGAAATACTACCTTGTTTTAAATATACTGTTTAGACACCTGCCTCTGTTAATATTATATTGTAATGTGTTTTAAGAGAACCTTACTGAGATAAATAAAATCACAAAACTTCACTGGTATTCTTTTTCTGTTCTGAGGAAGACTAATTGTTGCTCTTGCATTTTTTGCCACTGACTCTTCTGGGGTCAGCATTTCACAGATGTTGCCTGAGTTAGTCACCTGTGCCTGCTGAAGTGGCACTAAACAGGAACAGTAACAGCGGACATTTGTAGAGATCTGCCTGCCTTCTGTTCCCATGGTTGAAACAGCAGATCTGAGAAGATGAAAATTGTTGTAAGAGCAGTTCAGTTTATCCTGGTCATGTCTAGTGCCACAGTAACACAGAGAAGAAAGAAATTTGTCCTGCCTTCATAGGATCTCTGTTGTATGTGAAAGCTTTTATGGTGTTGTGGGGGGGTCCAGATCAGACTGTTGCAGTAGCACAGCTATGCTTCTGTCAGTGTCTGGCCAAGTTAGGACTTGTGTTCTCAGTAGAAACTTTACAAGTATTTTAGGTTGTACATCTGTTTCTTCTTTTTGGGGATGTTATTGTTTATTGGATGCGAACAGAAAGAGAGGTGCTATCAAAAAGGGATTACAGACATCACTAACATACTCTAAATTACCCAGTGATAAAATTCAGAGGAAGGAGAAAAGAAGTATTTGTGAAATACAGTTGAAAGTAGGACCATCCTCCTCCTGGCTGGATCGAAAGTGCCTCTTCTCTTCTGGCCTTCAGCAGCTGACACTGTTAATGCCCTTTCCCTAATAGCCTGAACCATCTTGATGTTTGTCTGCTCCCCACAATGGCTCTCTCAGGGTCACCTTACATTTCTCTTCAGGGGTCTGACGTTCCCTTGTACAACATGTACAGGTCTGGAAGCACATTGTGCCACCAGCCTGGTGCCCCTTCCTCTGCTTGGAGGGTCTTTCTTACGATATGGCTCCGAAGATATTAACTGTGTTTGTGGCAGTGCCTGTGCTGCTTTTGCTATGCTGCCTGGCAGAAATAAGTAGTGAGTGTGCCCCAAAATTGCTGAATTGCCCATCTGCTGGACCTGAGCATCTCTCTGTCTGTACCTGTCTTTCACTGTCTGATTCTGCTTGTATGAAAGCCAAATGACTGTAAAAGAGGGATCCAAGAAACTAATTTGCATTACACAGTAGAATTGCTATTGCTAAAACAGAGTTTATTGTCCACCTACAGTTTGCACAGCTTTCCTCAGCCCTTCCTTGGAGCTCTGCAGGCACATTGTGACCTGCAGGATTGCATCTTTTGTTCACAGGCTCTTCAAAGGGAAACGAGCTGCTCTCCAGACATTCTAGTGCAATCTAGTAAAATGGCATCTCTTTAAAGTAGCCTTAAAAGGCTGGATGTGATTTCCTCACTAGAAGGGTGTTAATGCCTGGCTCTAGCAGAACCTTGAAGTAAAAGCCTGTCATAGTTATATACATACATACATACATATATGTATGTATGTATATATTTATGTAATCTTGATCTTGGTTAAATAGCATTTTCTCTAAAAAGAGAACTGTGGAAAAAGCATTTTTAAAAGTTTCTGCATCTTCTCAGAAAATCAATGTCTTCAACTTTCCCCTTTGACATTTTTTTCACTGGAAATATAGAGGAATGAAAGGGAAATTAAAAAGAGAAAATTGGGGGAATGGAGATAGAAGGGGAGAAAAGTGGAAGAAGGAAAAATCAATCTCAGGTGTTTAGGTAATTCCATGTATAGGAAGTTAAACTAGTTTTTGTCAGAACTTCTTGGGCTTTCAATCAGTTGTATTTAAACATTTGTTCAACTGAAAATTCGATCACATTTGGCTTCATTTCTGTCTCTTCTTTAAAGCACTTCCCACCACCAACTTTTGTAAACTAAAGTAGTATTAGAGCATCCTGAATATGCTAAAGTATTTTGCTCAGCTGGAACATTAACGCGGGTAATTTGGTTAATTAAATACCAGCTTATATTGGGAATTCTCTGGATATATTTGTGGATTTTGGCATGTAAACCTCAGTTTTCATCATTACCTCTTAACTATGTTTATATTGGGAACTGCATCTCATTAGATAAATGAGCCTTCTCTAAGCTCCACGTTACCATCACTTGACTGCTAATGGTACCTTTAATTCTCCTTTGGGTATTTTTCTATAATATTGCAGTCAATAATCTAGACATATACTAAATGTCTTCAGGAGCTCTGTGCATGTGGAATGTTGACAGACTGTCCTGGTCACAGTTGGTTTTTTCTGACTTGCTTCTTTGTTTTAAATCACAAGTTGTATTCAGTTCAGAAGTCCATATGATAGATATGAGCTTTCAAAGCAAGTTTGGCCTGGTGAGTGATTTAGACTGGTAATCACATCTGAGTTGCATGATTGCAGCCTTCTCTTGCAGAGTATAAAAAACTTCTGAGAATACTCATAGATTAAATGCAGGTGTCTTGAGTAAAGAGCCAGAGATGCTTTACATCAAACCCAAATAAAAGCTTTATACTCTACTCAGGAGGTCAAAAAAATAAAAAGATTTAGTATATACTGTAAAATACACTGTTTGTTGAAGGTGAAGTACATTTTTTTGGTTTTATTAGGAGAGGAGAATGAAAATATGTGCTTTATACCAAGTAGAGAAGGCAAATTGCTTAAAGATGCCTTTATGCTGAAAATGCTCTATATTTCATTTTGTCTTGAACATGTACCTAGATTTGTTTAAACCTTTGCTTCAAACTACTGCCACATCAGTAACTTTAATACAGGCTTGATTCATGCTAAAACCTTTGAGGATATTTTTCCCCTGTGTGCCAGACAAACGTAATACAGTTCAAACACTCTGATCAATCCTTGAAAAATAGTGTCCAATGCTGCAGGTCTCCCAGCAGGTACAAGGGAGGTGGCATTTTCACACCTAGAGATGACCTGTTTCCATGACAGTGCTCTTGCAGCATTTCACACCTTTTGGTATCACCCCTTGCTCTTAAATTATTGATGTCCTTGGAAACTTCTTTCAGGTTCTGTATTTGCACATGCACATGAGAATTCACTAATATCCTGGGAGGAGAGGGACTACCTTTTGGTCTTACCTTTGCAATTACTCCCAAAGCCAACTATATGGAAAAGACCTGCTTTCATCCAGTCTTCCTGGCATTTGGTCTCCAGAGGCCAGAACACAAAGTGTATTTCCTACCTTTCATATAAGCTAATAAATACCTACAGTATTATTGGTGTGCTACTGATAAAATATATTTCAGAATTGATATTCTCAGAATTTGTCTAGCTCTGCAGGCATATTTAAATTACAATGCAGGTATCAAAGTCTTTGAAGATTTGTTTCTGTCCAGTTTGGGTACAATATTCTTTGATAAGAAACAGGTTGGAGAGCATATGGAAATACTGATTAAACAGGCCAGGCTGGCTCTGGGAGAGAGACCTCTGCTGAAGCTCAGAAGCTGACATGGCTGAGGATCCTGCTGCAGCCTAGCAAGAGTTTGTGGGACCTGAGCAGTCCCCAGGACATGCCAAGGTTTAGGAATGGCTCAGGTGTGTTGAGGTTATTTTGCTGTTGTAGCATTTTTGTTTGCTCATTGCTGTACTCCTTTGGGTAAATAATGCTTTCCTTGGAAGGTTGCCTGTATTCAGTATCCAACAGCAACTTAAGGCAAATTTGTTCCAGAAGCCCACCCTGGTTTGAATATCTGAACAAAATGCCTAGAAATTGCAGACAATGAGGCACGGAGGTCTTCATGAAATGGGCTGAGTTTTCACAAATCAGTAGGAACACAGGATATATCACTTGATAATAAAGACTTAGGCTGGAACTGTAACGGATACCCTTAGTTTTTGTGCTTTCAAAACATGCTAAACCAAATGCAAGTATCCAGGCTAAGGACTGTATTAGGGATTGGGGTACTCTTATGGGTAGTTCTTGGCTGATAATTAGAAGATATTTCTGACATAACTCAAAGAAGACTTCATTCTGTCTGTGCTGTAGTTCACTTCATCTGTATCCATATCACAGTGCCTCCCAGGAAACCAGCAGATACAAATTCACTGGGCTTGACACTGATGGTGAAGTGTTGAGGGCTCCTGGTCACATGTGTCTGGATTTATGGAGTGAAACATGAAATCTCCTCTACAACCATTCCTTCCAGCTATCTTAAAGATTCACATGGATCTGCTCTCTTCTAATAAATAACCACTGTGAAGCAGGGATTTGAATTACACTATTTTTAGTAAATTTAAAATCCTTTCTTCAGCAGTGCTATGGTTACTGACAAGACACATCACTGAGGTCTGGATCATTGCTTCAGGAAGCAAATACTCAATCTGTATTCAAGCTCTCAGTCCAGACATTAAGACTAGGGTACCCTTACCCATCACCAAAGTAGCACTGTAGCCCTGTGAACAGCAGTGTCTTTGGAGCTGGGCAGTGGCAGTGGCAGTGGCTATTGCTACACCAGGAGGATGCTCCTGGCCCATCCCCACCCCAGAGCACCTGGTGTCCCCATTCAAAAGCAGAAACTCACACACCCAATGCTGACATTTCCTCTGCTACAGCAGCCCCAGCCCATGTGCAAGGACATCCCTCCAAACTTCACATCCCTGCAAACAAGCCAGACCCTGGCTGCAGCATGGGCCCAGGTACTGGGGTTCCCCATAAGCAGGAAAGGCTGTGGGTGGGGGCTGCAGGAACCTGTTGAGGAACACAGACAAGAAAGAATTTTTCTGCTTTCAGGGCCACTAAATACTGATGGTGTTCATGTTGCCCTAAAGGTGTTCCCGTGCCCTTCAAGGCTGCCAGTAGAGATTTGTCTGCTTCTCTAGCAGACTTTTATTTTTGCTCCAGTGAAAAACTCTGAACAGGGCAAGGTCTTATTTATCACTGCCTCGGCTGAGCAACCATAAAAGTGGCAATATAATAGTTGATAAGAGCAGGAAAAAGGCAGGTCTCCAGCCCTGGGGAATGTTTTGACAAATGGCTGCTCACTAGACTGGAGGTGTTGCTGGCTTGGAGACAGATGGGCTCATCAGTTGTATGCAGGTAATGCTACAGGTAAATGAGAGAAATTACTGTAGGCGTAGTTGAGGTCATTACAGCAACCTCTTTATCTGCTGTTGGCATCTTTTGCCTTCATAGCTAACTCATTTTCCTTTGAAAGAGACCAGGGAGTGAGGGATGAATGAACTGTCTAGGCACAAAGAAAAGGATGTCTCATGATTTTGGTGCCATGCCTTAAACAGGTGTTTGTGACAAATCTTTGCCCCAAACTATTTTGTTGCAAATTACATGGGCTCCTGATTTGTAATCAGCTAATGAGAGATTTAGTCCTTATTTTTACAAATTTTTGTCTTTTCTATTTCCTTAAATGTATCACAGTAGGTATCAGCTGGTATTAGCTGTAACCATTTGTTGAGAATTTCTGTACAGATTTAGGTGTCTAATGGTTGAGTGTTAAACCCCCATCCCTTTCAAAAGGAGACAGTCTGTAGCTTGCCTTGTACAATGTTTTGAGCAGTACAGATTTGTTATGTTTCTCCTTTCATATTTCTGAATGAGCAAATAATTCTAAAAGTAAATGTAATGTTTCAGGTAGGTATTTTGGGGGCTTGAGTCTATTTCTTAGCATGAGCATCTATGCTGATACGCCTTAGGTGCCCTGAGGTCAACACTGAAGTCTTCAAAGACTGAATTAATCTGACAAAAGAAAATACTCAGAGCAGAGACTGTAAGAATGAAAACAGAGAAGGTCACAGTCACTCCCTTCCCTCATTTTCTGTGGATTCCAGCTAAACCCTAAACTTTATTTGATACAACAGGATATGTTGGTTACTTTATTACAAAGAAAAAGAGTGTGTGGGGAAAGAAATCTGGGAATTCCTACATCAAAGACCTTGGAAATGTTTTNCAAATTGGATGGGATTGTGTACTCTTGAGACTTACTTATTTTGATTTCTTTTTGCAGCTTGTTCATATTTAAAATTTGAGAAAAATTTGAGAAAAATATTTCTCATGAGCAGATGAAGAAGTTCCTTAAAAAAAAAAGCAAGCAGTGGAGATCTTCAAAGATTATGTTAGTATACTCTTATTTTTCCCTTCTTGAGAACTATTGAAACCAGGTCTGTATCAATAAAGACAAATGTGTCATCTTCAGACATGTAAGTGAATTAATGGCCCGTTACCTCTTTTGTCAGACCAGACAGTCAAAAAGGAAGCAGCACATTTGACAACCCAGCCAAAGACTGGCAGAACAGGAGGTGCCATTCTCCCTTGCCACTCCTTACCTTGTGCTATTGAGCCACAATTTAGAGAACCCCCTGTTTTGGAGAAAGGTTGTTGCCAAGCTTTTAGAGGTTTTCAGGACAGGCTCTGACACTCAGAGCTCAGAGCAGAGAAATTGAACCCGTCACACAGCCTGAAATCACTATGGACTACTCTGTGCACTGTGGATGATTATTTGGCTCTTATTGGTGCCCTTTCTAATCATCTCCAGATTTCTTAAAGAGGACTGAAAGCCCATTACCACAGCCTGTGCTTTCAGTGCATTTCCTGTCATCCACAGCTTGCCCTGAGAGTCCTGTGCTCTTTTTTCATCTTTAGAAATCTAAAAATGCATGTCTCAGCATGGCAATTTCTACTATAAGAGTAATGAGTTCTAATAGTTTCTTTGTTCTAAAGAGAACAAAATTTGCTGGCCATGTGATAGACTAGAAAAGAAAATTGAAATACAGAGCAAGGAAAATACCTTCTGAGCACTGAGTAGATATCAGATGGCCTATTTGCATTTTATTGGGCCATTCCTTCATCTTCCCTAAATTGAGAAGAATATTCCCCTTTCGTCTCTTCCAAGCTTACAGGGAACTGTGCTGGTTTGAAGGCAAAGGTGAACAGAGCTTGATAAAATGACAGACTTTTATGGGTAATATCTGCTCATTTCCTTATCTCTACCTTTCCATTGAATTTTGTAATAAAACTACTGATATGCAAATAAGAAGAGGTTTTTCATATACCGTTATTTGATTCTGAATACAGAGCCTTGAACTACATCCATGTTTCCCTGCTACATTCTGAGAAGGAGGTGTTGCATATCCTTGGAAATGAACATGGAACCATTCCCTGGCAGTGTTCTGGTTGCCTGTATCACAAGCTGAGGTTTTGTTTATTGTTGACCCATATCAAAGTCACGGCACTGGTTGGATCATGGGTACAAATGCTCTGATCTTGTTTAGATTTCAGGGTGTGCTGGTGTGACTGGGCTGGTGGCTCAATCTATTTGCTTTTGCTACTTTAAAAATGGGATAAAGGACCACTGCACCACTACAGCGGTATTATGAGGGTAAAATTCACTCCTAATGTCTGTGAGGTATTCAGATGCAGTGGTAATGAGGCTATATGGATGTCTGGAGTATGTGCTTCACTGCACATCTGAAGCAAAACACGTCTGTTTCCTTGGCAACCCCTCTGCATCTGTACCATTGTAGCTGCTCTCCACTGGATGTGGAAATATCAAGCATCATTACTGAATCGTGCTCACATTTTGCTCCATTCATATTCTGCTATTAAAAAGATTCTGTTTGTTACATTGACACTGTGGGCTCTGAATGGTGCAGGCCTATTCCTCCCTTTCCCTTCTCTGTCTCCCTGCACCTCCCTCCCTCCAGCCCCCCTTTTCCTCAGCTTAGCCCTGTCCTCTGCTTACAGCAAAAGCCTCGAGGTCACCCCACCTTTGGTGGGAAGCAGCAGCACTTCTCTAAGCAGAGCATAAATAGGGTAATATGGAAACACATCATGTACATGTCCATGCACTGCCCTTGAGGAAATTAAAACTACATGAACTTTCTGAACAACAATTAGTGCTGCCATCTGTTACTGTCAGCAGATGTACGTGATAACCTTGTGTTCGCTTTCTTGGAAAGAGCTGTGTGTATTTCACTTATGTTATTCATAAAATCTTTTCCTTTTAGCAATGTAGACATATGTGATATTATCTAGCAGTTTTATTCTGGTATGTCGTGGTTGTATGAATGCCTTTATAAAACAAATATCACAGAGATCTGCAGCTCTGAGCTGTATGTGGTCACTGCTTCCAGACTGGTGAGAGTTTATATTCCATGGAAGCCCAGGGACTGCTCCTGTGAGAAGGTGCTCACCACAGCCTGGAAACTGTGCAGCCTCATCCCCCTAATGCAGCCAGTGTCTGTGTCCTCCTTTGAGCTTGTCTTTCCTTTGGCAGCTGACTAGTGGCTGCCAAAGATCCAATCCTATATATGGAAAAGACAAATATGTTGTGTTTAAATAGTTGTCACAAATTCAGAATTAAAACTCCAAGTTTTGGGGTTTCAGTTTTCTTGCTGTCATTCTAGCCCAATTACCATGTAAAGATAGAAGGGAAATATAGGAAAAAAAGAAGTGTTGAAAACACACCTAAGTTCAAATTCTCGTGCTCTGCTTATTCTCAGCACCTGCATCTCTTCAACTCTGATCCCAGAGCAATTTCTCTGGGCTCCATTGCTCTGAGCACTTCTTCACCTCTGCTCATGAACAGGTTTGCAGCTCTGTGCATTTGTGTTGGGAAATGTACCATGAAAAAATGCCTAACAACAGGGTTACGGTGTTGCAAGACTGAGCATAAGAATCAATTTCTGGTTAAGAAATGGAAAAGGAAGCACAGAATGTGGGCCACAAAGCCTGTTCTGTAAATCTGCCCAGTCATTCAGTGCTTATCTGAGCATGATATTACCACAGTTATATCTTTAGTGTGAATGAGACCTCCATCCATTTTCTGAAAGCTGGAATGTGAATAAATACAAAAGAAATGAGAATCTTCCTTATTTCTGGCAAGCACTGAAGAAGAAGGAGACATTTCTCTGTGACATCTAGGAAGATTATCCTAACAGTTCCTCCTTACAGGTTAACATTTATACGTTTTTTGTCTAAAATAGGTTGGTCTCCACTAAAATCTGTTTTCTAGAGTAATATCTGCTGCAAATTAAGACATAAGGAATTGCTATACAGTATCCTGGGAGACCACTTCAATTTTAAAATCAATGCTAATTAAGTGTACTACTTTAATGTTGACATAAATCAGTTCCAAATTTACATGCTGCCAATACCTTACAAAACATAATTTACCTTGATTTTAATGAGCTCTTCCCTCAGTGTATTTTGTGAGAGTAAATTAATAGCCTTTGTTTTTACATAAACATAGATACACACATATATAGTATCCACATATGAAGAGGAGGTAAAAAATAACAGGGATTTAGGTCTTTTGGCCAGATTTGATTGAAATTCCCCTTAGCTATAGGACTCCTTTGAAGCCAAGTCTTCTAAAGCATCTTAAGTAGGCTGTTGGGTAAAATCAGAAATCTCCTTATGTGTGTTTGTGAGAAAGCACTGACGTAGATGTCTAATTCTGGCAGAGTAGTCACTTTCTGCAGCTCTCCTGTAAGAATTCAAATTCCTGCAAGAAATGGAATTTCTCCCCTCTTCTTACTGTTTCATGCAATGCGATGTACTGATTTTTGTTAGGATGTCCTATTCCTCTGAAAATTATTAAAGGATTTGAACATTTCACCAGGAAGTATTTTAAATAGCTGAGCATGGACACAGCAGCAGAGCTGCATTGTAGATAGTGTACAGAGAACATAGAATGTTCTTTGCATTTGAGTAGGTAGCAAGAAAGCTTTGGCTATGTGACAAAGAGATTTTATGGTACACATGTTTACTTTAATGAGAGGCAGGGGAGGAGAACATATATACATATGCATATGTGTGTATATATATACATACAGACAAAAATATACCCCAGAAATATGGGAGCCACATGGGGAAACAGAGTAACTCCCTGTACTGGGAAAAAGAGTCATGTGTGACAGAAATCTCAGTGAAAATAAACTTCAGGATTCAGTAGGCACTTCTGCAAGGGATTAACAAAGCAAATGTAGACTTGCCTCTAACAAGAAACAGAGTTCCACATTCAGTAAAAGGCAATTAAACCATTATATTTAGGTCATGGCAAAACTGTGAGAACCATGGAAGCACACCCTTTCATATTATAGTTTGCTGTAGCTGTGCACCACATTTCACATTGATTGGAATTCTAGATTGCCTCCAATCAAAAAAGGCCCAGGCGTCTCCATTGTAAGGTGCCTAAAGGACTGCACTTCTGCAGGGAATCAAGTCAAACCTGTGTGCTGCCTTCAGTGAGAAAGCTGGTTTAAGAAACTCCTTTCTTTCTTTCCAACAGCCTTGAACAAGAATTGCAATGCCATGCCAAAGCTTACCACCTCCAAGGTGTGAAATTTTGGCTGATTTTGAGGCCATGCTGTAAATCAGGTCACTGAAATGTTTAAAATAGTCACCAGAAGCTCCAGGGCAGATGGTTTTGAAGGCAGCTTTGTCATCACCATTAGCACTGCATAACTGCACAATAAATGTCATAGCTGAGTGCAAGTCCATGAAAGAAACATGGAAATCCATGAAAGCACATAAAGAATGAAGAATGCAGTCTGTCCTTGCCTCCCAGCTGTATGGTGAGCATCTACTGGGCATAGCTGCGAAGAGGAAAAGGAGCAGCATCCACATCTTGGTTTAGTTAAATGCAGCACATCTGATCACACCATGTTATTGGGAGCTACAGATCTGTTAGCAACCTGCAGTTGTTTCAGAATTTCATCTTGACTTTTAGAACTTTTGTCGGAAAAAGCCGCTATGTGATTATTCTCAGGATGCTCTTTTCTGACTATTCCTGAATGGAATGGTTAATTTTTATCAAAAGGTATTTTAATTATTTAAATTGCATTTTAATAAACTAAAATGCTTCTTTCAATTTATTTAAAATTAAGAAGGGCCAGCAAATTTTAAATGCCTTTACATCTAAAGAGGTCTTTCATTTCGTCCCAGCTCATCCCCACCCTTCTGCTGGTAGACTTTGGCCATTGTTTTGAAAAGGAGTGGCTTAAAAACAAATTTAGAATCTTGTGTGGACACCAAAGATTTTTCTTTCAGTAAACTGCCTTCTTGCAATTCCAGTAGTGATCTTTCACTAATACACTGACTTATACTTTGACCTATGATTTCAGCATCTTCTAAACAATAATCTGGAATAGCAGCCTTCTTCTGTATGCTTCTGTAGGGTTAAGGAATGTAGTCATAGTGTCCAGACCTTTGATTTTGCAGAATTTTCCAAGCTCCTAGAAATGTACACTGGAAGCAGCTCTGGGACATTCTCACTTGAGTTCCTGCCCCTACAAGCAGATCTGGAGCATGGAAGTTAAAAATCTCTATCCTCCCTCAGAGCAAGAATCACTTAGTACAGTCTCAGTGGGGACATGCCATAAGACACAATGTTCAGTCTCTGTGTGTGGGCATTACCTTGGACCAGAACTTACTTTAAAAGGTGCAATAATGCAGCAAGTAACACAAGTCCTTTGCTGCTGTTGGGGCTACAAACCACTTCATGTGTCCAAGAGATTTCAGTGGGTGTGATGAAGGTGAGATATGGGCTGTTCAGGTCACTGTAGGGGTGCCTGAGTACAATGTTGGGTCATCACAGGCATACTGAGAATGGAAATTTAACCATGTACTAAGAATTATTGCCTTCAGTTTATGTTTTCCATAAGTTAATCTTCTTTTTCAGTGATTGTGAAGTGTTACAATCCATCAATTTGAAAAATATTATTCCTTTGAGTCTATTCTTAAGGGGTACTCATCCATTCCTGCAGGCTGAAAGAGTTTAACACCATCATCTGCTCTATTCCTGGATCACTATTTGTGGGTAATTGCCTGGAATCCCAGTCTTTCCCATCTGCTTTCACTAAAGGACAGTTCTCCTCTGTCTTTAGGAGATTAAAACCAGACACTTACTATTTGGGCTGTGACCATCAGGCATCAGAAGGAGATGACACTAAAATTTTGTTTGAAACAAACTAAGTGTAACAGGAGCTTTCTTGGGTTGAGTTGCAGTGTCTGTGTGCATTTAGCATATAAATGATGCTCTATGCTTCACCGAAGCAAAACCTCCAAAATATTCATCATATTGGTGCTCTTTGAAACTGTCTTTGAAGAAGTACCCTAAAAATTCAATTGGGAGGGGTGTAAATTCTCATTTTTTTCTTTAAAGACAAAGATTGAGCTTTCCTGGGGACAAGTCAGAAAACAGAGAGTCATGAAGAGTTTCAGTTCAGGTGTTTCTTCAATCAATTTGTCTAAAATTGGCATAGAGCAGTAAGAAGGTTAAATGCCCAGTCAGGCCCAACCCTAACAATACAGGACACACACATCCACAGATACAAACACACAGAGCCCTAACAAGAACAAAAGTGGTAACAGGAGAAAGCAAAATACACACCCAAAATATTATCTGCATGACTTGATGCACTGCTGGAAAATGTCCAGGTTCTATGGTATTACAGGAATACAAAGGATATTATTGTAACTTTTTTTTTTTAACTACACAAGTTACATTTTTATTTTATTTAGAGATTTGTACTTATCCTTTGCAGTCTAATTATTCTTGAATTCAGATATAGGCAGCTGTCTTTATTCACCTAAAAAGCAACTGCATCAGGGCACAGAAGATACTTAAAAGAACTGTTGAAATTTCTGAGTCTGAAGACTTGCATTGTGGATAATTGTGTTTTCACCTGCCTTTGCTTCTGACTGGTCCTTTTCAGTCAAACCTCCAGGACATACATGTCTCAGAGGCACAGCTGTGTGTTTGCCTGCCATGCACCTCACACTTGCATTTTCTGCTTCCCAAAGATTCCTCAGGGTATCTTTGTAAAGTAGTGGATGGTGGCAATTTCATAGACTTCAAAAATACCATGATGAGAGATTTGTTTTTATAAAAAAAGATTTTAGTTTGCTTCAATAAGTTTTGAAAGAGGTCCTAAAATAAACTGATAATAGTTAATCATTCTGATAATTCTAACTGATGATAGTTAATCATTCACAAGCAAGATAGTGCAACACATAAACGTTTAGTTCAGCTTCCAACAAAACTAATGGCAAGGTTCCCACTGACAACACTGGGGCAGAATTTGACATTAGGTACTTGACCTTCTGTCTTCTAAAGGCAAAGATTTTTTTCAGTGAATATAATGAACACAAAAATAACCACTAGAATAGCTGTACAACATTCAGGAACTAAGAAACTCAATACTCCTTGTACTTAATTTAGAACCAACAAGAAAAACATTATGTGTCATTTGCTCTGCTCAAAGGAGAATCAGATTAAATTTTCTCAAAGCTTATTTTAGAATAATGACTCAAATATCATTGTTCAATGAAATTGAATAACCAATACTGCTACTGTTTCTATTTGTTGTACTCCAAAGGGTAACATGGGAAAGCAAATGAAAGAAGTCAATATATGTATCTATTCAATACAGTACAAGCTGGATGTGCAGGTGTGTGTGTAGAGATGCAATGTGTGTGTGTATTAAAATAACATGTGAATGAAAAGACATAAGCTTTTGCTAATTATCTTTAGGAAATGGAAACAAGTAATATCAATCATTCTGAGCTAGAAGAAGGTATATTTCGCCCCAGGATAAATATACCTTTCTGGAGTGAGGATCACTAACATTCTTTTACTCACAACCCTTATATTTTTTCACGAAAAAAAAAAAAGAAAGTAACAGAAAAACAGTCCAACAATAAACACCTAAAAATTATAGTGCAATGTACTTTTCCTTGAGGTATGATATTGAATTGATTGAAGCAGGGGAGAGAATGAAATGCTGTTGCTCCATCTCTGATGTGGCATGCCTGGATAAAAGACAGAACAGCATCTCCAAGGCTATGTCCGGCTTTTGCATGTGAAGGAAATCTCTGGGATGGGTCTAGGGAAGAGATAGTAAGAAATCCAGTTTTTGTCCAGAAAGGACCCTCTCCTGCACAGCCACACCAACATGCAGCTCCAGCAAGCCATGCTCAGGACACTACCTGGTAGCTCCTGCAGGCTGGTCCCAGTGAGGACCTGTGTGCCTCAAGATCTCTCATGTCCCAAGGTGGGGCTGCAGATTCTGAGGCTTTATTGGTGATTTATTGGTGATCTATTGTTTTTGTCCCATGCTTCAGTCCAAATTAAGCCTCTAGATTGCAATGCTGAACTGGCCACAGAAGTATTTCTGTTTAACTATCTACATGTTAGGAATCATACTGGTGCTTTGGGATACAGAGATTTCAATTGCTGTTTGTTGTTACAACAACTAAATATACAAATATCACTGTCACTTTTTCATCCCACCTCTTAGAGCTCTTACCATGTCATAAATGTCTGGACATGATAGGTTTTTGCTTTATAAGCCATAAGAACAATATGGTTTTGCCATGATTATCCAAGATACTCCCTTGAAGAAAAGCAAAGGTTAAGCAGACACTGCTGGCACACTTGCACATACCTTGTGGATGCACAGAGCCCCTGGAATAAGCTTAATACAGTTTCTGGTAGGAAAGTAGAATGTTTTATGTTGCCCTTTCTCACAGCTTTTCTTACCCTGCATTTTTTCACTGGTGAGAATTTCTTGGTGCTCCTCTGACTCCATCTTGCTGCTGAAGCAAACAGGAACACAAGCAGCAATGTCCTTCTACATGCACCAATAACAACACAGAAGAGGAAAAATCTCAGCCTGAAACATAATTTTCATAATAGTATATTTAAGAAGAGTTTGCAGTGAATAATCACCTTCGCTTTTTTTTTGCATAATTTTGGATTGATTTTTTTAAAGAAACAATTACTTGCAAAATTTTCCAAACTGAAACCCATCAGTTTTTCCCCAGATAATTCTCTCTGTTGGTAGAAATGTATCGTTACCTTTAGCAGAGTCTGAGTAGGTTCACACTTGCTTTGCACAGCTACTTGAGCTTTCTACAGCAGTAGCAGGTAAGATGAGGGTCAGTAACCAGAAATTGGGGTCAGTTTTCCAGATATCACATTACATAGCTCAATCACTATGTCTCTCTAGAATGTTTCATCTAAAGACAATAAAGTTTATCTGCCTTTTAAAGCAAGGTCACTCGGTTTCTCCTGATTCAATCTCCATTCTGTGACTTTTTTACACAAAGACCCAAGCAAGACTTGCACACAGGTATTTAGCATGTAAGTGGGTGTCGTTTGATGGGAGGTGATTTGAGTAGCTACAGAAAGTGGAAACAATGCTGAGTTAGTGCTCCAGTCCAGTGTCTTCTTAGTTCAAAGGAAAGGAAATTAAACCTGAAAAGAAGCTACAATATCACAGCGTGATTTCTCCTGTGGGAATTTTGCATACAAGTCACAATAAATGTTGCAATTCAGAAAACATACTTTCCTGCTGTCAGGTGGGAGAGATCGATGTATGAAGTAACTGGATGACGAATAAAGCAACAGCAAAGAAACGCTTGTTCAAGTGTTGTGAAGCTATGGGGAAAACAGAACTCTCCCTGCTGTGCTGTAATATTTGACTTTTCCCTTGGGGAATTCCCAAGCCCTGGCCCTGACCCTCACAGAGGATGGCAGAATGCTCCATCAGGAGCTGCTGCACAGGGAGCTGCTGCAGCCAGCCAGGGGTGAAGGGCACAGGCAAAGACAGGGCTGAAATATCCGTGTGACTGACCCAGAGGGGACCCGTGTAGCCAGCTCCTGCTCATTTGCATGCTAGTCTTCAAAGTAGTCAGCATTCTTCACAGAAGTTGTATAATGATGGAGCCCTGAAATATAGTCATTTGGTGACATCAGAGCAGTGAGATACAGCTCCTTGCCATTGCTGTCCAGATGATTTGTGCTTTTCATTACAGCAGTATGATAATAAAATCAGTCTGGAAAAGGAAAATGACAGACAAAAGCAGACGCTTGCCAGTAGTGTGGTATGACAAAGTCCCTTGTTCTGTCTGGAAATATAAGCCTTTTACATCAGTAGAAAGCTATTTCGTTAATTCTCATTAAATTTATTGGTAGGGTGACTTTATATAGGTCTGACAGAATGATTTGGTAAGGCTGACAACTGCATTTTTCTAAGTGTCTTTTATTCTAACACTGAAATAGCCGACCAGGAAGTAAACCTAGCTTTAGTGGTCAGCTTCAGCAATTAGTAGGAGAAAATAGCCAGAGGATGCTGAGGTCTGCAAAGCAATTCCTTCATCAGCTAATCACACCTTTATGGAAAGACACTGAAAATCTGAGAATGTGCTATATTCAGAAGCTCCAGCACTTTTCTCTGTATGTTTAAGGATCTATACTAGGGAAACAAGAAACACAATAACAACAAAAAAAAGCTGCATGATTAAATGGTTTGGGGTAAAGGGGAGAGGCTTGACCAGTGCTTAAAACAGAATAGTAAGAAATTGAAATTTAGAAAGGGACACTTTTTTTTTCCAGTGGAAAAAAAGCTGATGTCCAGATCACAGCAATTTGTCACATTCATTTGCAGGAAAATATATGAGTGAAAATCACATCAGGGGTAAAACTGCAAGAGGGTTTAGAGGGATGTTTAATGAAAGGGGAATATCTTCAGAAACAGAAAGAGAAGATAGGCCCCTTAGGTAAATATCTGTGATACAATAGAGTAATAACTCAGGAGCCAGGGGCAGAATGCTCATGGTTTTATATTGCACATGATGGAAACAGACCTTATAGCATACCATGAGTGATGAAGGCTTTGTGCTCAATCTCCTGTGGCTAGTAGAAGTTCCTCCTTCCACAAGGGAATCCCCAGGGAATGGGGACCCAAACCTGTGGCACAGAGGGTAAAACAAGGCCATGCCTTGCTGCAGCACAGCAGGGACAGCAGGGCTGCTCAAACCCTGTGGCACTTCAGCCCCAGCAGGGTGGCATTCCAGGGAGCAGAAAGGTGGTCCAGCCTGGCCCCACTCCAGCCCTTGGCTGTTCCCAGATAATATTGCTTTTCTTGCTCACTGATCTATGTCTGTGCTCAGATTTTAAAGGACATTTGTTTCAGCAGGAAAGCCTGTTCTTTTGAGAAAAAATAACTTTTCTGGTTGGTATGCTGAAATGAGCAACAGTGCTGGTGACTATGCAAGGCTGAGAGAGGGAACACACACCTGAGCACAGGCCACAGCAGCAGCTTTAGAGCATCCACAGATACAGCAGCAGTACCCAGAATAAGCTCCAGAAGCAAAGACTGAGCTAAGTTAATGCTGGATAATTTCTTTCTGCATATTATAATGTCCCATTTAATTAAATGTTCAGTGTGTTGTGGTTTTAGGGCTTAGCAGAAGAAAGCTGGGAGAAGCATCAATAGTGTTTTGCTGTAAGCTGAGGCATGGTGCTGTATGTTGTCATTTAAACATTAGGCCACTTGTACTGAAAGGAAAGCAGAAGTTACCTGCTTCCTATTTGAAGAGGAATGTTAAAGACTATAAAGCACCAAATAGAAAATGAAGACTGGTGAGTGCTCTGAACAAACTAAGCATTATTATAGCAAATACTCCAATGGCCACATCATTACTCAAGTGTTGAGTTTTGCAAGATTTTGTTTCTGGCACTTTAACCAAATAAGAACTAGGGGGAAAATACAGTGGGTTATGATGTAAAATAGGGGTGGATCTGAAAAGAAATACTTCTCTTGCACCATTTCATAATTGTTTAGTTTACAAAGAAGATGAAACAAACTGAAATCTATTAAAAAGTAACAAGCATATGTCTCAGAAAGTAATTGCCCATGCTAGAATCAGACTAACAAAATAGTTTCCATTTGTAAATACATATGCAGCCAAATCCTTGCAATTTTCATAGTAATCTGAAAATTGAGTCATGACCACTTCAGAAATATCTTTGTCTTCACTGAGATTACGGAAAATTATAATGAGTTTAAAACTACCATTTAAAAACTGGAACACATGTTTTGTTTTTTGTTTTTTTTTTTTTTTGGAATATTGGAACTGGGAGGTAGTTAAAACTACAGTTCTTGTTTTTATTTGTTTTTTTTTCCCCATTTCATCTCTGTGTAGTACGGCCTGTTGCTTACTAAATATTATGACTAAAGACAGCTGTGTTTATTTCTTTTTTAAAGAAAGTAGCAGCTAGAAAAACAAATCCTTGTTCTCTTTTAATTCTCACTTAAGAAATGTAGTGATGTCTTTGTAGTGTTAGTAGCTCCTAAAGAGAAAGAAATTACAGTGTATTGGAAAGCATATAACTTTCCAAGTTATTTTGATATAGAGAAAAGTAGCAGGTCAGTCACTAGCCATGAAATGCAGCTGACTTACTGGAGCTTGTTTAAATGCTAACAATCATTAATGCCTATTAAATAATAGGGCATACATGAATAATCCACTTTTTTCTATACATGAAGACACATGGGCCAATGTGTACACTGGGGTTTTCATCACCCTAGTTAATCATCTCTTGATCCCTGTCCTTCTGCTTAAAACATCTCAGGCACATTCCACCTAAAGTTCTTCTAACAGAAAACATTAGCTTAGGGTAATGAATGAAAGACAGTGCTTCATTGACCCTGGCAGAGTTACTTTATTTCCATTTACTTTCAACAAACACTTGATTTCCATATATATATTTTTGTATATATATCTTAGGCTCTGAGCAGTGCTGTTACCTATTCATGAAACATTTTCAAAAGACTTCTGTTACCCTTGCATTATGGAATTTTGCAGGAAATAAACCACCCTCCAGAATTAACAGAGAATGTAATCCTAAAGGCCACAGAGACCTTTAGGAGGCTTCAAAAAACACAGGCAGGACCTCACAGTCCCCAATGAATGCTCCAGTTTCTATTTTTTTTTAATATAGCAGTGCAGTTCTTCTGTACTTACTAAATTTTACAAATACTTTAAAAAACATTAGCGAGTCATCATTTTATAAGTAATCTTAATTAATAATTAATAAATAATAATAAAATTATTAATTAATTAATCAAGCCATTTCATTCACTCTTCTCATATTCAGAAACACAAGTTTCCTTGTTTAATTTTTGGTGAAGAATTCTTTTGTCACAGTACAGTGAACCCCGAATAAGGAGTAATGGCTCACTGTGCTGCCCAGGAGCTGGGCAAACTTAACACAGCTCAAATTCTTGTTTCTCTTTGCCTTCCTTGGAGACTAAATCAGCATCCAGCATTTTGGATACTGACTGGCAGTCCTCTCAGCCTTAACCCTAGATGATGGACCTCCAGTCTGTCCATCTCTGTGCTGGCCTGCAGGTTTCCACCCATCATTCTGCCTGGGAGCAGCAGGTTGGAAGCAGCTAATTTTATAGCCTCAGGTCCTTTCTATCCTTCATGCATGCCCAGGATGGCTTTAAAGTTGGGTTCTAAAAAGCCAAATTGCCAGCCTGTGGCAAGCCTGTCCTCTTGTTAAGTACAGGGTCAGGGGTGGGTTCCATGTCACCCACTGCCAAATGCAGCTGCTCTGTCCCTGGGGCTTGTGACCATGTTAAAACACCATCAGACCCAACAGCGCTAGGGCCACCAAGCAGCAGAGATTGGTCATTGGGGTCCTGGGACTTCTGGAGTCAGCATTCTGTCACTAACTTCAGCACAGTCAGGATTTCAACCACTAATCAAATTAGACAAGTTGTAGGAACTTACTTGTCTGGAATTAGCTTGAAAGCACCTCCTGTACTTGCAAATTTTAATTTTAGCATCATCTTCTGACATACACTTGATCTAGAGGAAAGCATTGCCCTACCAGCCATCTCTGAGGTGTGCTGGGATGCTCACCTGTGCTGCAGCCCAGCCCCACTTTGCTGCCTGTAGTACTGACAGCAGAAGGCTTGGCTGGAGGTGGTGGAACTGCACTCTCCTCATTCCAGCACAGCATCCTCACATCAGCTTGCCTTGACTTTTAAAAAACCTTCTCACAGACTTAATTTTTATTGGAGCAGGATTGAGAAATAAAAGGATGAGAAATTTCTCTTCTCTTTGGTGGTCTCCACCAAAATTAATGCTCCTTCTATGCTTCAGCCACTCCTTCTTAGCAGCCAATTAATGCCTGAAATGTGAAAGCTTGGCTTCACGCCCTACCTTAATCTCTCTGACTCACTCGTCCCCAAACCAGTCCACAAACCTATACTTTGAGTTTTTCTTTTTTAAGCTTCATTATGCAAAATATCTTCTACAGAAAAGAAAATGTTTCTGGGCAGAAAGTTAACTGGAAGTACAGTTAAGGTGTCTTTTATTAACAGCTTAGTATGCTTAATTCCACATTACTTTTAATCTCTGTTATGTGCCTCACTGATAAAAACGTTATCTATATAGACATATAGTGGCAAAATGTGGATAAAGTATAAATATGAGAGGAAAATGAAATACAAGAAAATCAGGTACTGAGAATAGACATATTCATGCCTTAGAAATGTAAGAAAACAAGATGAGAGGAACAGTTTTATTTAATGAGTTTATATATATTGGTTATTAAAATGCTTACATGAAAATGTGACTAGGAAAAAATTAGGAATCACTGTAATCATACATAAAATAGTATTTTATTTACCAGCAGCTTTCTCCAGATAGCCAGCAATGAAGAGTGAAGTATATATCAACTGCTACCAATATATTATTAGTCTGCTTACAAATTTAAGAATTTAATTGCACAGTCCTGCATCAGCTTGTCTCTTTTAAAAATAACAGCACTGTGGGTGAGAATGAAACAAATAATTTCATGTTGGTAAATGATTCATCACAGCAAAACTCTAAGGTCTCCTGAATGCAAGAGAAATACGGAGAAATTACAGGAAAGACTAACAAAGATATCCATCTTCTTAATGATGTCACATTTAGTGGCCCTCCTGCATGGGTACCAGTGTGTCAGGTAAATCCTTAGGTCTTCTAGGCCAGTGCAGCTCTGCATTATTGATGCCTGGTGCTTACATCAGCTTTCTGTCCCTTCTCCTGTCAAATTCAGGCTTCTATTAAGCAGTTAAACCTGCCACTTACTGGAGGCCTTGTGAGAGGAGCCAGATCACAATTGTGTGATGTAGAAAACAGCTATCTAGTCTAGAAACATTGTCCTTTCCATGGAGAAAAACCCATCAAGTTCAGAAGGGCCAGCACATGTTATCTTTTATTTCCCTTTGCACCCAGGTGCTGCAAACACATGGCAATTGCTACCATTTGTCTCCCTACACAGAACAAAAATGCTTTACAGTCTCCACTTGTGAGGGAAGGATTTTTTCTTCCATGGTAAGTGACTGATCTCAGCATAATATGATATTGCAGCATTTTTTTATGCAGTATGAGCTTTTCCTCTTTTTATTCTTTCAGCCAAATTCTTAAAAAGAGTCAGTGGAAGATACCTGAAGAAAACTAGACATCTTCCCTCCCTACCCTTTTCCCAATTTAGAAGAAATAAATTACAGTAAGTTAAAAACACACGAACAAGTGGCAGTGCCTGTTGCCCTCTCTCCTGTCTCCTGCCATGGTTTTGTCTGCTCTGTGCCCTTCAGGTTTTACCTCTGATCTCTTCTACTCTCTGATAAGATGTTTTGAAATTAACCAACAGCATTTGGTCATCTTTCTCTCACTTCTTTTCAGCCACAGAGAGCTGTGTCTGTCCCCAGGGTCTGAGTGGAGGGAAGGCTGCATGGTCACAGTGCAATTCACCCTTCACCAGATCATGTGTGATGCAGGACAGCTGCCAGGCTGCCTCCACCTCTGCAAATACACCTCCAAGGAAGCTGTCACACAGGGCAAGGAACCAATCTATGACTTGATGAGACTGAAATGAGGGGATTTACACTGAGGAAAAGCCACATCCATTGCAGAGTACTCCACACCCAACTTTAGTCAGTGCAGTGGCTGATGGGTGGTCAGGTTTAAGTTGCTTTTTTTCCCCAAACCTTTGCCTTACCCTCACCAACTTGTCACAGGCAAAATGGTACAAAAAGGCAGAGCTGCCTCACTTTGCTGTGTTCAGTGCACAAACAGGGTCCCATCAGGAGGCAGTGGGAGAGCACCTCCATCTCCAGCTGCCTCGTGGCTGGCTGGGATGGAGCCCTTCCCAGGGGCTTGGCAAGTGTCTGGGGCAAAGGAGGAGCTCCTCGAGAAATGAAGTGAGGTATGGAGGGAGAAAAGGGCCAAGAGGGCTCCAAAGTTCTTGTGGGTCAAACCAACTTTGATTGATCTTCTAGCTATGCTAGACAGAAGTGTGGTTACAATCTCAATGTGTTTGGGATACTTAATTTCTGCATTTCTGAGATGAATATGGGGCATTAGTTATTGAGTAAGTTTTTGTTGAGAATCTTACCTGTGTAAAAAAATGGCAAATTCAATAGACTAAATTGTCCCCAGAAAAAGCACATTAGTTTTAACATGATTTTGTTGATTAGAAATTAAATTGTGGAGAGACACATATATAGTTTTTGTTTCCCCAATACAAACTGAATAGTTTTTTTAAAAAAATCTTTTTCTTATCATTGAACTGAAAATCCACTATTCCTCATCTAAGTCTCTTCATTCTTATTTCTTATTTATTTTCTCTTCCTTTTTTAATGAAGTAGATATACTTTCTTCTTTGGCTTGTCAGAGCACAGTAGTTACCCAGGTCCTGATGCCTCTTCTAATGTATGAGAGTCATGTCTACAAACTGACATTTACCCCCAAAAATGTGTGCAGGTCAGGAAGCTTTCTTTAGTCCTGTAGTTATTTTTAATGGTTTGGCAGCACCTTCCCTGTCTAGAAAGCAGATGAGCACTCAGCACTGGGCACCACCTGCCACAGGGCATGAGGAGCTGGCAGGATACTGCAAGAATGGGCAGTAGCTGGTTCCTCCCACTCCAGCTGACCCCAAAAGCAACTCCCTGTTTGGGCATCCCCTTGGCTGGGAGCTGAAAAGTGAACATGTGAGCCCTGCCCTGGGAAAGGTCCCTGGGAAATGGCTGTGACTGAAGAGGTGTTTTGCAGCAGCAGTGACAATCCAGGTTTCTACTTGGCATTTGCATGTCAGGCCCTGCCTAGTCTCTGGGCTCAGCTGATTTGTTAGGTGTCACAAATGGCATTGAAACAAATGGACACCAGTTCAGGCAGTCAAGACATCCTGTAAATCATGTCACTCATAAACTCTGTCCAAGTCCATTTGCAGTCAGTAGGAATTTTGCTATAGATTTGGGCCGGGTTGGGTGAAACTCAGCTTTATGGGTGAAGAGGAGTGGGATTTACAGCCACCTTCCTTCAACACATATCTGTCATTAGCTGGGGCTATGGGGGTATTTTATCACCTGTTCACAACTGCCCTGGGTTAATTTTCAAGGTGAGTCAGGGTGAGAGAGCATCCAAGATCATCCAGCTGGAAATATGAATTGAAATCATCACCAGCAGGATCTGGCTTCTGCATTTCATCCAAGACTAGACCAGGACTGTGCTTTGATGAGCAGCATCAGTGCCTGTCCTTCTCCAGACCCAAGGGAAATTGTACCCCCTGTCCTGCTTCCTTGGTCCTTCTCCCTCCCAGTGCCCTGAAGCCAATGGAGGGAGGCTGTCAACTCCATGCCCTGTTTTATCTGCTTAAAATCTCGTAATAGCTATGTAAACAAATTATTAATGTGGTCAGAATACATAAGCAAGACAAACTGACAAATTTGAAACAAAGGCAGAAGACTGAGTTTGTTTCCCTACTCCTGGTTCTAAGGAATCAAGGTGAGCACCTATGCTACTCCTCCACCAGAACTGCTGGAAGTGAATCCAAACTCACACCCTTCTCTCTTTCTTCATCTTTTTACTTTGTTACTTTCAAACTTCAGTCACAATCTGGATTTCTGGTTCTGACCTGCCTCATGGTACTGAGATTTGAGAATTTTTTAGGAAATTTCTGCTGCGTTTTGCAACAGTTAATGATCTAGGAGACAGCCAACTCCATGGTTAAGGCAGGGTAGCAGCAATCTGGGGAGCTGGCAGGTCAGCAGGTCACTGCCCTTGCCAAAGGAGGGCAATAAATACAGCTCTTTAAAACTCTTATAACACGGATTGTCTGAGATTTCTACAGCTTTCTTACCACAGTGGATTACCTAAAAAGTTAACTTCATGCTGATCTACAGCACAGTCTTGAAAACTGTCACTGAAAGGGATTGCAGGTAGTCACAGGTCAACCAAGGGCTGCTGCCTTGAGGCACAGAAAAATACAGCAGGAGGGTCTCAAGGAGAGTCCCTGGTCCATGCCTCTGCTCGAAGTGGGATCATCTGTTTCTTGCTTAACATTTGCCCACCCTGTTCTGAAGGCCTCCAACATCCCATGTTTTCCCAAGGTAATCTGTTTTGAGGCTTTAACTTAAACACTGAAAAGATGTTTCTAATATTAATTTACGTATTTCCTGATGGATTTTGAACGCAGTGTTTCTTTTCTGAGCCTTCATGACCACAGAGAAATAAAAATCCCTTCCTCTCTACAGCAGTCTTCCAGATATTAGAGAGCTTTCATCATAAATTTGACATGATTTTTAGGCAGACAGTTAAACTGTTACTATTTCCTTAAAGATTGTATGTTTTTAAATTGCTAATAATTATTGTTCTCTTCTTAGTGTCTTCCTGAAAGTGTGATGCCTAAAACTAAATATTATGTCTTCACTGATGCTGTACCAGTCCTCAGTGTTGACTGGGTCTGAGGGATGACTCAGTCTGTGGTGCAAGCCATTTTCCCACTCACATGTTCCAGACTGACTATATACTTTTTCTGTCTGATAAAACATTGCTCAGCAATTATGGAGACCCATTTTTTAAAGGCTGTTACATGAAGCACCTTCAATCTATGACTGTGAATTACTGACAAGGTCTTGGTAGTGGGGGGGCTACAGGGGTGGCTTCTATGAGAAGTTGCCAGAAGCTTCCCCACGTCCCACAGAAACAATACCAGCTGGCTCCAAGAGGAGCTCAACACTGCCCAAGTCTAAGACCCACCAGTGATGGTGGTAGAGCCTCTGGGATAAGATATTTAAGAGGGACAAAAACAAAGGTGGAGAGAGGAGTGAGAATTTGTGAGAGCAATGACTCTGCAGACACCCAGGTCAGTGCAGAAGGAGGGGCAGGAGGTGATGCAGGAGCCAGAGGAGAGATTCCCCTGCCCTGTGGTGAGACCATGGTGAGGCAGCTGTGCCCCTGCAGCCCAAGGAGATCCATGGGGATGCAGAGATTCCCCCAGAGCCTGTGGAGGACCCCACTGGAGCAGCTGGATGCACCTGAAGGAGGCTGTGACCTTGTGGCAAGCCAGTGCTGGGTCAGGCTCCTGCCAGAACCTATTGACTTGTGGAGAAGAGCCCACAATGGAGCAGGCTGGCTGTCAGAACTTATGACCCTGTGGGACACTCACCCTGGAGCAGCCTGTTCCTGAAGGACTGCCCTCCATGGTAGGGACCACACTGGAGCACTTCATGAAGAGCTGGAGTGTGTGGGAAGGACTCACACTGGAGAAGCTGGTGGAGGAGTTTCCTGTGAGTGCAACCCCACAGTGGAGCAGGGGAAGAGTGTGAGGAATTCTCCCCCAAGGAGGAAGGAAGGGCAGAGACAATGTGATGAACTGACCCAAGTTCCCCACCCCACTGTGCTACTGCAGGGAGGAGGCAGAGAAAATCTAAAGTGAAATTAAGCCCGGGAAGAAGGGAGGGAGGAAGGAAAGGTATTTTAAGATTTAGTTTTATTTTCTCATTATTCTATTCTGATTTGATTGGTAATAATTCAGGTAATTTTTCCAAGATGTATCTGTTTTTCCAGTGATGGTGAATGATCTCTCCCTATCTTTATCTCAACCTGTAAGCCTTTTTTAAAATTTTCTCTCCCCTGCCCAGCTGAGGAGAGGAGTGCTAGAGTGGCTTTGGTGTCCAGTGTCCAGCCAGGGTCAACTCACCACTCTCCTGCTTGAAGTGACACCCTTCACTTGTGTTTACTGAAACTCAACCTATTTTTTCATCCTATTTTTCCAGGTTGTCAGGATCGGTTTGAATTCAGCTGTTACCTTTCCTCTGTTCTTCCCAGACTTCTGCCCTGCCTTGCAGCACACCATCAAGTCACTTGATAGACATAGTTTGTATTTCACAGTCTGAGTAATCAGTGAGCAGCTGGACAAAATCAGGTCTGGGACAGACTTACACAGAGCTGTTCTCTGTGCCACCTACAGAAAACTCCCTGGGTACATTTATTAACAAGTTTTGTGCCAACCTCATCACAGCTTCACTCAGATTACATGTCCACAGAAGGGATTAAGAGCATTTCTTACCCCTATATGCAATGAGCACTTCATTGGAGTGCTGGTATGGGTTGAGATCTCATTTGACAAAATTAGGCTTGGACCCGAGACCTCATGATGTTATTTTTGAAAGACCCAACCACCAAAACACTGAAAGAGAGAGGAGACCTTCTCTGTGAGCCTTTCTTGATCTTCAGACTATTTTTTCTGCTTCTCCTCTTCTTGTAGCAGTCCTTCATGAACATCGACTTTAAGTTAGTTCATGTTCAGTGACTGTGTAGTAATACAGCAGAGGATAATGCACAGCACAGTGCACTGCTGTCTCTTGGGGTCATGGTTTAGTGGTGGACTTGGCAGTGTTAGGTTAATGGTTGGAATAAATGATTTTAGAGGTCTTTTCCAATCAAACTGATTCTGTGATTCTATGAGTACCAAGAGGGCTCTGTTGCAGCCTGCAGAATGATGTCTTTGTGCATGACTCCAGGGTATTTTTTGGGTACTCAAGAGAGAGCAGGAGTATGTTTTTAATTGCAACATCCTCTGTGATGCAGAAGTCAAACTTGGTGTAGCATTGGTGCTGTCTGCTTGGATTAGACCGTGTGGTGACATATCCTGCCAAATGTGTCCAGTTTTCCACAGAAGTGGTTTAGCTAGTTCACTCTAAAAACAAGCCTGGGAGCAAGAGAGGCTGCCTACAATGTGAGCAAAGAGGAGGCTTTCTGTGCAGGAAATATGAAGGCTAGTGATCAATAGCTGCAATTTTTTTAAAAGTTACTGCCATTTAATTGCTTTCAAGCACTGTAATACATCAGTAATTTCAGCTGTGTTACAACTGAGGCATCTACAATCAGTTCCAATCACTAGAAGGCTTTTCGAGTTTGATTATCTCTTCTTTCATAATGACTGGAGCTAAACTAGCAGAAGAAAAGGAGAAAGTGATTGCAAATTGTCATCTGTAGAAAACAAAGTCTGTCAGTGACAAAAAAGGGCAGGCTGTTTCAGAACCAATGGCAAAGTGGTGAGATGATCTGTGCATACCTCTTGGGTGCCAGCGTCGTGTCAACTATACATGATTTGCTTTTACATTTTTCTATAACACCAGCTCATAAAAACATGAAATAAGAGAAGTGACAAAGGGAGAAATGAATCAACACAAACTGAACTGTGATATGCACAAATAAGGCCCTAAGTGCGTGCTTAAACTGACAATTTTGACTGCTACCATTAATTGTATGTATTTCGTATTTCACTTCAATATGATTATTTCTTTCAACTACTGATGTTTATTGAAATTTTAGTAAATGTGAGATGTAATCTGTTTGCTTAAGCAAGGAAAACACTTCTGTAGTAGTCAGTATTGCAACTCATTTGTATTGAAGGAAAAGGACAGAGTGAGATATGGAGGCACTTGCACTATATCATAACCCTGTCATTTGGCATTTGCTGCTGGATATGAATTCCTGAGGCAGATTATTTGGTCTGTAGTCTTAAAGAAGGAAAGAATTTTGTTTTTATCCAAAGTTATTTCAGAAAATAACACAATGATAAACTTGTAGTTTCAAAATTTCTATTAAAGTGTCTATTCAGAGCTGTCATGAATCTCACTGAGTAGTAAGACCTTACTTACGGTACTTATGCATTTTATTAATATCCTGCTCATTACTATCACTATCAATACAGTTTAATTCTCAATCTCCCAAAAGGGACGTAGGTGCCTGCTGCAGAAGGAAGGTGTACTATCCCACCTGTCCCAGGAGTCTTCTCTGCAGGCTCTGTGCAGAGCTGTTGTCCTTGTTTTTCTGAGCTTTCTGCAGCCAGGAGGGTTTATCATGCTGGTAAAACGTGCTAGGGGAGGTCATGCATCTGGGAACAGAAAAGGAACTACCTACATTCCAAAGTAATTTTCATTGAAAGACTAATCCAAACAGAGAATTGCCTAAAATTTTCCTGTTTTATTTCCATAATCTTTCTTGATCAGAAGGAAATACTGGCAAAAGAGAAGAATCATCACATGAGACAAAATCCTGAGAAAAGCTCTGTGCTCTGAGTCCTTTCCATGCTTTCCAGTCCGGAGCTGGGAGTGTTACAGCTTTTACTGGCTGCCAGTGCAATACAAACAGCAGTGGCTCATCTGAATCAGGAAATTAGCTGGAGCTCTTTGGCAGGGACTGCTGTGCAGTCACTTTCCATGGTGGGCATTGCCTCCCAGCAAAGCAGCACCTGGGGAGCTCTGCTGGGCAGTCCTGGTGTGTGCAATCCCCAACCACACAGCCCCATCCCTCTTTACAGACTGCCTTTAAAGAGCTGCAGGCTGCAGCTAACTCTTTTAACACAAGCCATTTCCTTTTAGCTTCTCAGAGCAACAAAAACATGTTTACATCAAGTCCTAAACATCTCTTCTTCCAGAATCACTTTCATTACCAGGACAGAGGAGGATGGGTAGGAAAATAAAAGTCCATCATTCAGGGAATGTAGAAGTGGGAGAAAATGGAAATTTACTGATACAGGATTATATAAAATAAAAAAAACTTCCAGAGTAATGGGACAAATTAAGTACACCTACTCTTATTCTCCCTATCCCGCTTGTTAGTTTAATGTTTGTATCTTTCTGTTGCTATAGAATTAAAATCTTACCTGGTTTTAATGTCCAGTGCAAGTCAGATGTCAGTCAGTAACACACTAGATCCTGTTACTTGTAATGCGAAATCTAGTGTTTTAGAAACAATTCCTTTCTATGGAAGGTGAGGACTCCTTTAGAAATTTCACATACTGCAGAGCAGTGCATTGAACTTGCCCTTCTTGATCATTGGTCACAGACCTATGGAAAATTATTCCTAGAGGATTACAGGTAAAGGCTAAAAATGAGCACTCTAGAGAACTGGGATTAAGCAATCTGGGTTAACATGATGGAAGTTAGATATTTGAATACTTTTGGAATTCTTAGCATCAGCCATCAGCTGGAGTGAGAACATGAACAGAGACAGCTGTTGCAGAGTAGTGAGAGCAGGGTGTTTCCATCCTTGCTTGACTTGTGATTTTCTGTGCCTTTGCTCTGTTCATGAAATGGGTATTTATATAACAGAGTTTTTTTCATCCTCACTTGCAATGCAAGAATTTCAGCAGCAAGGCTTTTATTCTATTACAAAAAGAGGTAGATATTCCTTTTCTTCTAATCTCAGACCCAATTTTTTGCTCTAAAGTACAGTGTAAAATCTATACACCTGCATCCTACAGTGCTGTATGAACAGTGCCATGACCTGTAGGTGTTCTGTCTTTTCAGTGAAAAGCAAAGGCAGGTCTGTAATTCTTCCAGCTGGAGCACTTGGCTTTCCCTTGGTGGCTGAATTAGTCCCTTTAGTTAGGTTGGCCAGGTAGAAACACGATGGTTCAGACACTGTAAGACTCAGACATTAGCACATTAAAGACAGAGTTTTGTGGCTTTGTATGGGGCTCACTTTCTCTCTAGAATGAATTTCTTCTTGGCAGTTAACCTGGCTAAGCCAGATAAAAGAGACACATTTTCTTGAGCTCTGTCTTGCTTTGTTCATTCCTTAGCCATGCTGCCACATGAGTGAAGTACAACTAACCTGCTATTTAAACCTGCCTTCCTTGGATATGTAGGCTATTGAGTAGGTGAGGGGTTCTCTCTGGGTCTTGCCTGGAGGCCATTTGCAGAACAAGCAGCATCTACAAAGAGCCAAAGTCATCAAGACCCAATGACCACATCAGCCATGTCCTTGGGTGGTCATCTTGTGTTATCAGACTGCCAACTCAGCTGGGCTGACAACTTCTTCAGCCTCTCATCTGCCCCTCTGCCACTCTCTTGGCTGACAATAGGGCACCAGGGCCAAGGATTTGCAGAAGCTGCACAAGAGCCCACTTGCACTGTTTCTTTTTTCTGCATTAACCCTCCAGCAACTATTGACTACTGAGTATTGAGGCAAGTCAGTCACTTTTACAAGCCCAAGCTTCATCCACTCCTGTGAAGGTAATGCTCAAAAAGGCTAAACCAGGGCTTCCCTCCCCAGTGCCAAATGGAGAGCTTCAATGGGATAAGGACAGTAACTTATCCCCAAAAGTTCTCCCTCTATTTCCTTACAGATCTCCTAGCTGGGCTCTGTGCAGGTATTCAGCACAGATGTTAATCTTCAATTCTGCTAGAGACTTAAATTATAGAAAAAAATCCCATTTTGGGCATGAGCCTTTCAGACTGCTGTGGCTTTAACAGCATAGTTTTATTTCTGGGCTGCTGGTATTGCATTGGGCAGCACTGCAGAAGGTGGAAGAGAAATAGAGCAGATTGGTGGCAGACTTTGAAGGGAGGTGGCCTTGGGCCAGGAGAGACATAAAGATTAAAATCTTAAGTTTTTGTGTTGGTTGTTTTGTCTTTTTTACTTCATAGTTGCATTAAATTTTTGCCATTGTATAGTCTGTGCTGTCCTGGCAAGTGCCCTGACTGTTTTCACTGCTGTCCAGAAGGCTGATTTGAGTCTATGGCTAATTTGGGGATAAGTGCTTGTGAAATAAAAAGACAAAACAGAGCATAAAAATATTGAGTCTGTCTGAGGAGAAAAAAGCAACTAAATCCATCTTGAAAAGATAAGGTGCAGGAATACCAGATGGCAGATTTACCCTTGTATGCTGGTGCTGAGTATTGCCTCCAAAAAAGGTCTGGAGTACAGACTCAGAAAGGTCTGGTGGAGGAGTTGGTACTTTTACATTACAGTAGTGAACAGAATGCATCTTGTAATGAAAAAATCCAGCAGGAGACACAAAAAGTTCCAATTAAACATTCTCTTTATTGGGGCCTTGCTCCAAAATGGCACAAGTGATAAACGCTTAGAGTGCTCATCAGTGCTGCTAATGAAAAGACCCAGAGTCACATGTTACACTTTTATTTGGATTTAGATCAACACCACAGATAAGATACTTTGGTCAAACACAAGAACAGATTGCTATGCTGCTCCTTCCTGGCTGCAATAAGTACAGTAATGTGTAAAAAAAAATATGCTGGTTCTCCTGGAACACCAAATGTAAATCTTGGACTGGCACATACATCTAATAAATATGCTGTTTGCACTTAGCACTTTAAAATGTAATTGCACATGCAAGATGTAACCAGGCTACTGATCACCTTCATCATTGTCCCTGTCCTATTTTTACTTTTTAAGTTGCTTGCCATTTTCCCAGCAAGAAAAGAAGAATATAATTTGCTGCTCTACTCAATATTTTTCAGTGATTAATCTGCTGATTTTGATGTTTAGCAGAGGTCACATTGAAGCCTTCCTGATAGAATTGGTATCTCCTCTACAGCTTGGCTTGAAACACTATGCAGGTAGCAATGGAAGTCCACTGAAGTGAGGTGAGGGGTGTGCCCAGAAGCTGAGAGGAGAGGCTAACACCAAGCAAAGATACAGTAGAGGGACAGGCGTGAATGCAGTTCTTACAATATCAAGAGTCAACACTACTACCACACAAATAATGACATATCAATAATATATTGTACAAGCTTATACAGCAACACATGTTGATTTGCAACATTGTACAGTTTAAATCTAAAGTGCACAGCCTCAATCTGAGGTGACAAAACAGTACTATCAATATAATAAAGGCAACACAATTACAGACACTATTTATTTCCTCTTACTTCATATCCTTATATTACATTGAATCAATACCTCATGTATCTATTTTAGATTAAATTAAACCCACATTGCACTTCTTTTTTTGTCTTCAAGTATTTTAGAGACAGCAAAACCATATTGCTTTACAAACACAAGTTGGCCATTCAGGCAAAGTTAAAACCAAAACTTTAGTAGGGTTATAAATAGACAGGTCTAAGCTGCAGAACTCTTACCAACACTTCCAGATGTTGCAGGGGAAAAGGATAAATTTAAGTTTCCATGCCAGAGACACCTCAAAAGCTAAGGAATGATGCAGCAAATAATTTCTGCAAGAGCTGTGCCCATGGTTTCTAAAACGGTTTTGAGGCTCTATAGGGGTTATTCTTTGGCAGATGTAGCCATATCCTGATTTCACTGTAGACAAGGATGGAGTCCAGCACTGTGAGAATCCTTTGACAGAACAGTTTGTACTTAGACCCCATCCCTGTCACCCAGATTACAGTCACATTTAATTCAGGCCTTGTCTTGCAGACCTGTACATCTGTAAGAAGTCTTCACCTTCTCAATGTAGCTGTGAGGTTTTCAATGTAGTTTGGGACTGCTCACAGCAGAAATAGGTTTGAGATAAGAATTTACTCAGACGTGACCTTTTTTAATAGGCTTTTTTAAACACAGAAACCATCCAAATACAACCTTATTTCAGTCTTGGTTAGCACTGTATATTGATTGTGCGTCTGCTCAGGCCACGTGGGCAACATAATTAGGAATAATAGCATCCTATTGTTGTACTGTAATTGATTTTATTAAGTGGTTGTAAGAGCTGCAGTCCTCTTGAGGTTTTTCAGTAACCAACCCTGGAGATGTACAATCCATATGACATGGAGAAAGAATGTATTACATGGGCTTGTCTTTTAAAATAAGCAGTAATAAATATTTGAGGCACCTCCATCAAAAGAAAAAGAATCCCAGTTAATTTTCAGCTTCTGTACTTGCAGTTTTATAACCCATATAAAATAAAAATATATAGTTTACAAAATAGGATTTTTATATATATATATATTTCCTTTTGTAAAACTATACTTATTTAAATACATTTGAAATGTTGCTATAGGTAAATTAGAAATTCTGTTCTAACACTACGAAAAAGGCAAAATCCTTTCACTTTTAAACATACAGCATGTATATTCTGCATCTCACCACCCCCTCCCACTTCCCCCCAATCTGATTTTGTCATAATTTTGGGCAACTTTGGTATCATTCAGTCTGATTGCTGTTAATTTAAAGTAATTACTGTGTTAAAATCTGGGGTAAAATTTTAAGTATCTTCTGGTCTTCCTTATTTGTTTCAATGAAGCTTTTTTGTGCAGCTAATTATTAAGGAGGCATTCTAAAACTCAGGAAAGGACTTCAAAGGAGCCATGTTTCTTGATTTTAAACTGTACTCTACTCCAACGCCACAATATAGAAATAGATTTACTTTGGAACAAACTACAAATACATTCGCACAGTTTGTGACAACTTAATTGTCTACTTAGAGGTCCAGGAACAGACTTTCACACCCAGTTATTATAAATCCTGTCCCAGGCGTTCTATTTCATCGATCAGGAAATCAATGTCTTGGTGGGTGGCCGCAGGGTTGGAGATGACCATCCGGAAGAAGTTCACTTTGTCTCCCAGGGGCTGATAGCTCACCATGGTGGTGCCATACTCCATCATCCTGGCTTTTATCACTGGTGCCACCTGCAGAGCAACAAAAAGTGGGGGATGATGATGAGGACTATTATTATTGTTATTATTATAATTATTTTCATTATTATCATCATCCTCATTATTATTAAAATAGAATATACTTCCTTTTTTTTATGCAGGACACAGAGCTACAAGCAGCTGAAATGAAATTACATCCAATATTAATAAAAATATTAACCCCCAGTAAGGAATACATGTCACATTGAAAAGGCATTCAACTTATCCCTTTTCTTTGTCCTGCTCTTTAAATGATTGGGGAAATTTCCCTCTGCTACTTCCCCAAAACTGCTGACAGGGACACAGCAGCTGTTTTTTGTACTGTTCATAACATGTCTACAATTGTTCTCATATGCCAGGGTGCTGTAGTATTGTTGAGCTTTTCTGCCCTTGCTGGGTTTAGTCACTGCAGTTTACAGTAGCCTCAGTACATAAACACAGAGCAAACACTGCTCTGGAGATCAGGCAAAGCCAGGGAATACCACACCTGGCGACCAGAGCGAGGTGCTGCCAGACTGACCTGCAGCAAAACCACCACGGAGGTGTCATTTGCCAGAACCTCAGCTTGCCCTGTGCCCTGGGAGATCATTCTGGGGACTGCCTGCCTGCAAGGGTCTCACTGCTCACCTTCATCAGGCGGCTCGTTCTCTCTTCACTGTCCTCCATTCCACGCAAGCTGGGAGGGACGTACCAGAAGCAGACGTTTGTGTGCTGAGGCTAAGCACAGAATAATAATAGTTTACGTTGTAAGAAATGCTCATAATAGCTCAATTGTAATTAAGTTCATGCCTTCTCTCCCTCTCATACATCATCTTGTGACAGCAGTCAATGGTTTTCATTATTGTGGTCCACTGAGAGTCATCATCGTTATTAATGCAGAAAAGATAATTTTAAGCAATTTATTCCCAGGGTGTCAGATGCAGAAACACATCATCCAGCTGGGCAAATATATTTATGCCTTTCTGAAAGGCATCTGGATTTTGCAGCTCCTGTCCCCTCCAGGGGCTGAAGGGATCGTGTGGCTAAGGCAAGAGTCTATTACAGATAATTTAGAGGTGAGGACCGTGTCATTTACTTTTATTACATGACAGAATAATACAGAATCTGATTCTGTAAACAGGAGCCACAGGTGGTGCATAAGACAGTCTAAGATTTTCTTATATTTAATGAAATTTATTACCTCTCAATTTGATTCAGCTAGCTGCTGGATTAATATGCATGCACCAAAGCATCTTAGCTCATTTAACATCTATGGGAGCACTAAGCAGAAAGGCATAAAGTAAGAACTAGTTGACATTTTGTGCATTTTTCCAGTCTCCCAACAGTTGCCTGCCTTGCTATGTTCCCCTTTGCTGGATACTAAATGTGTTTTACAGCAACTCCTGCTGCTGCCAGTTCCTTTATGCATCATCATCAGACCCAGTGGACAAAATCCAGTGATGACGTGGGAGGTGAGGGAAATAAATTCCATAGTAGTATGTGGATATGAGCCTGTAATCTCTGAAGAAACATAGTGGTGTTCATCTTTGTTCTCTTTTACAGACAGAACACCAGCTAACTTTGTAACAGAGGTTTCTCCCAGGCCTGTCCCCAGCTCTCACAGCTGGAGAGCTTGCCCACACAGCAGTGGCTGAGCACAGCAGAGGTACAGCCACCCAACCCAGGCTGCACTGCCTTGCCCTGGGCACTGTGCTCCAGCCAAGCTCCTGGTATCCAGGGCTCCCATCTCAGCTGGAGTCTCTCCACAAAACTTGCCTGGTGGTATCTGCACCCCACACAGTGGTGCTACCTCTGTCCCAAGAGCCAGCTGAGCTCCCAAGCAGCACTAGCCCCTGCCCTGCTGACTGCACCCCGTCACAGCAGGGACCTCAGTGCAGATGATGCACCCCAGTTCCCCTGTGACTGCCCACCTAAGAATGCTGATAAAACTGCTCTGCACAATTGTCCTCTCAGAGCTGTGTGGGGTACTGTGGCCCCACTCCTAAGAGACCCTGCTATTAGGAAACTGCAAGTTGTTTTTGTAACCTAAGAGCTGGTTCTCATTGTGCCTCTGTGTGTTGTGTTAGGCTGAGATACTGGTGTTTTGTTTCAGCAGGGCTAAACTGAGCAAACTGAACTCTTATGCACAGCTGCCTCATTGCCCTTGTCCCTGCATTCCATGAGGAAGAGAGGAACTGGCACAACAACAGGTTTTGTTACAAGGGTTCCTGCTTTCTGTCTCATGCTGTTTGATTTGACCTGTTGGTAGCATAATAGGTAATGAAGCAAACACTGTTGACCAACGGAGAAAAAGAAGTTGCACTACATACCTTTCCATCAAACACCATTTCATACCCTTCTCTGTTCTTTATTTTATTGTATAGGTATTCAGCAAGTTCCAAGCACTTATCAATTTGTGCTTCAAATCCTGTGGTTCCCTTTACAGAGAGATGAAGAAAAGATGTTATGTAAATATCTGTTCCATGAATTAAAAGGGCAGAAGGACCATGCAATACTTGCCAACACATCAGCACCAGTCACCTCTCAGAAGTCTCTAAGGATGTGATTCTATGTGATGAAGGGCACTTTGATAAGCAGAGCTAATTTGTCTCTAGCTCTTGCCACTGACACCTCTATAGCCAATTCTGCAAAATAAGCATCAGGCACTTGCTTGGTTGTCAGGAATATTTTTCTGAGAACCTGAATAGCACCTGAAAGGGTGACTCTGGTAGATTTTGCAGAGAGGCTGAGGATGGTTTTGGACAGCTTGGACTGGCACAGAGGGGGTCTTCAGGAGGTGTTGAGCTCCAGACACGGGGAGTCTTCTGCTACTTTCAGGATAGGGGATTTTAATTCAGGAATTATATGATGGGGACTTTCCAAGAATAATTTTTTCCATTTTAGTTAAGCACAGAGTGGGTAGATACACTTTCAGAGCCCAGTCTGATGCCTGTGAAAATGCACATTTTGTTTAGATACTACCCTGCATCTGTAGTGCTCTTCTCCTTTTCTAATAGATACTATACAAACTCAGAAGCCGTGTTTTTAAGAGCTGCAGAAAAGCCTGCTTTTTCTTCTCTGGCAGAAGTCATAATCCTCTCTGTGACATCATAATTGTTCCTGCAATCACCAACTGTGATGCCTCAAACAAAGGATGCAGCTTCAAGAGGGAGGAAGGGGAATAAACAGCTGGAATAGATAAAACTCTTTAAGAAACACACATCCTATTTTGTAATGTTAATATTACAAGCAGAGTGTGAGAAGAGAAAAAGCAGTACAAGGCATATTGAAAAAATGGGCTTTAGGAGAAATGTCTCTGAGTAATGGATGCATGTCTCTGCTAAATCTGTTCTGGCAGTGCAGAACTGACTTAAAAGCCCATGTCATTATGCCTCTGTGTACAGAGATTTCAAAACAGAGTAGAGGTAGCCCTGGGAGAGAGACTTGGAGTAAAAGAGACATGTGGCTAAAATTGCCTGCCACTCTGCAGACCCCAGTTACCATAACAGCTATTGCATCCTCCTTTACAGACTCCCACACCTCCTCAGAGGTTTAATGAGAATCTTTAAGGCTTTCTGGAAATGAAAACAGTGATGTCATCTCCTCTGAACCAACCTTAGGCAACCTGACATAATAGATTAAATAAATATCTATATTTAGCAATATAGATAAAGTAATCATTAGAGCTAGTGTTTACAGATTTCCCAGTGAAGAGTTTTTGATGAGTTTTCCTCTACTCCTTCAAAAGATTACTTCATATATACTGCATGAAACTAGGTATTCCAGTCTTGATTTGCCATGTATAATTTCTGAATATAATTGAAACATCTTTTTTATTTCCAGAAATCTTTCTAACAACATTCCTAGGAATATGATTTATGCTGTCAAGACTCCTACAGTTACACAAAGCAAATGCTATGCAAAGCCATACAGTTCAAGTTTCAAAATCACGTGTGCTGCTTTGAAGCTCTGTTGTTAAAAGTATAAAACCCCCAGAAAATAATAATGTTCTTTCTTTCATGTTATATATGTGAAATTCAGCTCAGGTATTTTCTGAAATTATGATTACAGAAAGAAAAGCCCTCAAGTGTATCTGGTGTGCATTATTTTAATACAAACAAATGTGTAGCAGGCAGTCCTACCTTTGCCCTCCACATCAGCCATAGCTTGAAGACATCAACGTGCCGCCCACACTGCAAAGCCTTGTCTCCCGTGTCGTAGGACAGGTCGTAGTGCTTGTCTTGTTGAAAGAGGTAGGAAGCATGCATTTGATTGCAACTCTGCATCAATCCCTTATGGACACAAAGACACAAGCACAGGCATGTTGGCACAGATTTGGCTACTGCTTTGAGGGTTGCTTTGGGTGAAAAATTACCAACACCCACATTCAGTTGAATATACGTCCAAGTGCGAAAGGAAGATCAAAAAAAAGCACAAAACTAGACTTAGTGGCTCAATGGACTAATCCCTATCAGTGCCCAAGACACCTTGGTACCTAATCCAGCTATGTGTAATCCACTCCCAGATCCAAATAATTATTTTAAAAAGCGGGACATTGTGCTTCCTAAGATTCTTATGCTTCACTTCGTTTTTGGATCTTGCCTTTTATTCTTTGTTCTGGTTCCTTTTCCTCCTTTCCTTTGAAGGCTTCTTTTCTTAGTCAGACCAAGACAATTGGTGACTAATCTAAAGAATATCACAGCACTTTTCAATTGCTTTGATCTCTAAAATTGTGATTTTTATTGTTTTCTTTCTTTATAGGAACAATTCTTTCCTGCAAAGTCCTCAGCTGTAGATTGGATGCTTAAGTTGTATGGAAAGCTTTGAACAGACAGAAGAGCATACAGCCTTTAAAAACCCAGCTAGAGATATTTCTGGGCTGCAACATACCATTGTAAGAGGTAACTCTGTGGGAGGGACAGAAGCCAACAAGGTGAGGAAACCTGGCTCATGAAAGCATAAGTCTTCCTTTTTACCTTTTTAAGTAAAATGCAGAGAGCCACGTTCTGGCTCTAGTTAAGATCTCAACGAAGTTTATGGTATACCTTAGGGCTGCTGCCTAAAATGGCAATTTCCAGTCCAAGAAGAATCATAACATGGCTGTTTATCATCAAGTCTAATCTTTATGTGTAACTCAAAACTGAGATAGCAAAATGAGAGGGGGGAAAAATTTGACTTTCTCCTAATCTGAACCATCTGTTCTCACTAGAAGTCAAGGATGGTACTGACTTCAGCTGGGCAGGCTTTGTCTTGGGGAACTGACCCAGAGGGCAAATAGAAGCTAGTTTCTCTCTTCCTAAGTGCAATCACTTTGTATACAATCTGTTATACAGCTGTTAGCAGAACAGCAACCAGCTTTTTGATAGCTGGTCTATTAAGTGGTGGCTGTACAGCAGCTCCCAGGAACTGATGGTTATATGAAAATGACAGGCTTGAAGGGTAATTCAAATTCTAGCACTAAATAAAATGTCTACTTTTAGTTCCAAGTGCGCTTACTGTTCCATTTTTACTTCCATGTGCCTCCAAGTGGATATATAGATCAAAGCTGGGTAGGAATATCGTAAAAGTCTAGAAAGTGTAATGATGCCTCAATTCTGGACCAAATGGTGTGCTGCATGTAAACCATGACTTTCACCCCAAGAGGACCAGAGTTTGCCTGCAGTTACATCTTATGCTACACAGCAACTAGTGGGGTTACACAGTTATGCAGCCACAACTAAACCATGACTATTTAGAATGGAAAGTCACAAAACTCTGCACACATATTGCCATTGATTGCCTCATTTTTGCTAGATACCTGCTTTAATTCCTTTTGCAGTCATGGCTGAAGCATGTAAATAGAGAGGTCTTTTCTCAGTTCCTGTTATAATCCTCATCACATTAACAAATACTAGGTATGGCACCGTTATGAAGAAAATATCCAGGATTTTCAGAAGTAAAATGCCAGAAAGAAGCAGAGAAGCACGTATATTTTGACATACCTCTTCTCTTACTAGCAGGGCTGAACACTGCAGTGGGACACCCATCATCTTGTGAGGGTTCCAGGTTACTGAGTTAGCCCTGGGACAGAAAACCAAATGAAACTCAGATATTGTACATGTGATGAAACCCCAGAGGCATTTAGAAATAATTAGAATAATACCAAACATGTAGCAATACTCACTTTTTTCTTTTTCTGAGCAAGCAAAGCTGAAAATAATCATGGCTGATATTAGGAAAGCAATGCCTTCACAAGGGACCTAATCCACTCCAGTTGGCTTTTGGATGACAATCCTGGCAATTTACCACAGGATAATTGCTCTATCCACTAAATTTAATCAGTATAAACTTTCGGGGGAGCCATCTATACTTTACAAACATAGGGCAAACTTCCTAAAAACACACACTTGACTGATGAACTTCCTAAAATTGCACAGTCAATTAAAGACACAGATAGGAAGCTGGCAACCTAGCAGATTTCACTCCCTCTGATTCCAATTTCAGCAAGAGTTTAGTAATTAGCTCACACAGGCATTCAAAAAAATTCCTTGAAATACTTCTGGGTATCACTAAGTCTCTGAGTAACCTGGAAAACCTGGCCCAAAGTAATTTTTCTTGTTTCTCTGATGATGGCAAATTTTCACAGCTCCTTAATTTTTGGTTGGTTAATTCACACAACTACAGTAATAAGCATGGAACTGACCCATCTTGCCAAAGAGTCTGATCCTGCCTCCCTTCAGGACACATGTGCTGGAAAAACTGCTGTCAGCCTAAGTTTTGGGAACAAACAGAGAGCTGACACAATACAGTCTAGAGAAAGGGCATTTGGGAATGTGGTGAGGGCAGAATGGAAGATTGTCCAGTTGTTTGTCATTTTAATTTTGTGTTATGCACGACTGGCTATTTTGTAATTACTATTGTTACATATGATGAATTAGCTGATAAATATATATATATATATATTTGCATCCTATTTGGCAAGCTGTCAAGGACACCTAGTGCATGTGATTTCATCTAGTGCAGTGATTTGTATTTTGATGGTATAAATCAGTCAACTGAGGCATGTGAAAACTTAAAGGATCCAGGACACACTTGCAGGTAACACTGATGGGAACAGAGGTGAGCATGTTAGAGTCTAGCAGTGTTTTCCTTTGTAGGACTTGGAGACAGTGCTACAGGTTTATGCATCTCCTGCCAAAATGCTTCCACTCCTTCAAAGCAAGCAACTTCAAAATTCACACTGACATCAGGCAGTACTTCTGTGCTTTATTCTTTGCTATTTAAATGGGACTGTGCAAGTGCCTGATGCAAAATCTGTAGGGAACAGTCTTCCACAGGCAACATCTGGCCACTTGGCTTGGCTTTTTGAGTATTTGGCAGCTCTTAACCAGCTCAATCAGTCATCTGATTACAACACCAAAGCTAATGGTTCTGAACATCCACTCAGATCTGTGAATTTCCCTTGACATGATGCTTTTTAATTTTATTTGTGCCTATGCAAAATCAGACAGAAATTCTTTAAGAGACCTCTAAGTAATGATAGTGGTATGCATTTTTTCAAGAAAAAGGGTTACTTACTGACAACAGCCAGATGTGAATTATCTGTCTAAAGCATTTAATTTACCCTATGGTCACTTATTTACCTAATTACATACCAACTGCATACAGAAAAAGAATTAATTATATAAAATAAAAATCCACCATTTTTCATTTGTTATCAGTTATTTTGGGCTTGTGTCATCAGTATGTGTTTGAAGAAATTGCTGACCAAGACAAACAGTGAAGTAAAAAAATCTACAGGAATCCACAGATGTTTTCCAAAAGCATCTCGTGTTTGCCCAAATAATGGAGCACCAAGAACCTATATGATTTTTTGGCTGTGGGTCAAAGATAGAAAAAAAAATAAATGTTTTTCCTTTACAGATTTCAAATGGATGACAGGAGAGATTCATGACTGGCAGAATTTGGTCCTGAGCCATCATTAAATATAGACTGATGCAATCACTGACCAGCCACAGCCCTGGGAAGGATGCCCAGACCCTCTAAGGGAGCACTCACTCACTGCACACGTGCTTTTCTCATGTGGCTGTCACTCCCTGCCTGAGCCTGTGGACAGGGGACACCAGGCTGGAACTCCTGATGATGGCCAGACCCATCTGCTCCACACACTGGGGCTCATGCTTCCTTCAGGGCATCTTCCAGCACCTTGAAATCTGCCATGGAGAGACTGGAGGGCACAATAAGGACAGTCCTGGAACTCCTGTGACAGGAGTATTTCTGCTGGACTGTTACCAGAAGGATGTGAGTACTCAGAGCACAGTGTGCTGCAGCAAATGTTCCCTCTGCTATCAAATATGACTAACAGCTCCAGTTCTCTCCTACTCAGACCTGTGATGACTCCATTATCTACCATGAAACAAAAAGGTCCATAAAAGGTCTGCTCTAAAGGTTCCCACACGTGAGATCTGGACAAATTGAAATGTGTCCAGCAAGCAGGGGAACAGCATTCAAAATAACAAATTTCCTTAATTCACTGCCAAACATATTGAGATGGTGCTTATCAAAGCACTTAATAAAATCCAGCGGAGTTCTGGATCTAAAGCATATTATGTGGAAAATGCTCCAAAGTAGATTTAACCTCAACTTCTCATTCCAGCACAATTTGGACAGCCATTTGAGAGGCAAACCCTTTGTTTCATACTCTGCCCTCACAGACAACAAGGTGGATTCTTACTTACTAGATATTTGGATATATGTCCTTTTAATGCATGATATATACGTCTGGAGTGCTGTAGGCAATCTTAACTAAATGAAATTCATAGAATGATTGGCTGCTTTTCAAATTTTGCATGGGAAAAGAACTGAATCATCAAGGTATCCTCCTAATCTCCAGGATCAGGATGAGGAAGTTGTTTGTAATTTTAATTGGCAAGGAACAGCAATTTGATTTAGTGATAAAGAAGGAGGAAGGGAGTAATAATTTACTCTCAAACATCATGGGCTTCAGTAAGTACAGAAATACAAGTGACTCCATCTAGCCCAGTATATTGCCTCTAAGTCCCTAAAGTGGACTAAATAGGTGACTGGGAAGAATACAAAACAGGGCAAGCACCTATGAATTTTCTCTAAATACTCTCTGAGCTTCCACTCATTTGTGGCTCACAGAAATCCTGAATGGTTTTTGCATTTCCTTGAATGTAGATAAATCTCAACATCCTATAGAAAGTATTTCCACAGCTTAACTAAATGTTTCTGAGTAAGCAGTTGTTTTTAAGTTTAAGCTCAGCCCTTCCAGCCTGGACTAGCATCACTTATGTTCACCTGCATTATCTGCAATGTGTATGAGCTCATGACTACAACTGTGTATGTATCCAGGCACAGATTTACTGAAGACATCAATAACACAGTCTGGAGAGGGCTATTCTCTCCAGAAGTGACAGAGCAGGTGACATCTGTCCTAGCTGCAGGTATTTAAAGTTTTATACTTCAGTGTGCAAGACCTACAAGATTCACTTCTTAGAGAAATGAAATTCCTAACTCATGTTGGATGCTGAATCAGAGAATTCTGCAGAAACTAGTCTGGCCCTGTGAATGTATGGTGGCAGAACAGAGAAACAAACATGGAACGTCTGATATTTATACTTCAAAACAAATTGCCACACTACCGTAGCACAAAGGCATTCCACATTGCTGCTTCAACTGGAAGGACAGTTCATATGATTTCTCCCAGATGTATCTCAGAGATAACACTGATCCTTAATTTTTATAGGCATTGCTATGGTAATCACAAGTATGTTAAAATGCATTTAATAAATGTCTTTTACTGATACTAATAAATCATACCTTTCGATGCCATTTAACTTCCATTTGTGTTTCCTTGACATCAGGAGCCCACCACCCCATGCTCCCTGGAAGGCAAGACACATCATCTTAATGAGAGCCCTGCTTTCCTCCGTGGTGACATCTGTGTGTTCCCATCACTTCAGGACCTTTTTTATCTTGCTGACATGGCACATTCCAAAATGACCAGGCAGATGGGGCCTGAAGCATGAGCTGTGCTAACAATTTTCTTCCAGTAGCTTGGAAGCATCAGTAAATAGCCCCTAATCCATGCACTCACCCTCATCATCTGCAAACCCCTCCCTCACCCCCTCTGACACGGGCACATCGGGCTGCCCCATGCTGTAATTAGTGACTTGCAGAGCTGCTTCTGGGTCAGCTGCCTTTTCCCTTCTAGTCACTAAGTTATAATAACAAACCAGGCTGGGATCTCAGCTGCTCGGGGGGATTTCCATCATATTGTGGACTCACTACTGCTTGCCCTCTATTCATTTGCTTTCCTCACAGAGATCTGGGGCAAGCAGGCATTTCATGTGACTGAGAAGTATTTAAGGTAAATACAAATTCATCCTTTGAATGGATTGATTTTGGCTGACACAGTAATACAAAATCAAGACTCCCAAACCTATGGGAAGTCAATTACCAAGCTTTTTTGGAGAAAGGATCTGCAAAAATGACATAGAAGATGTTCTAGGGCTGAGAGATGATCCTTCAAAAGATTTCTTGGCAAGAGCCTGGATAAAGCTAAGTACCCAATCTGATAAATTTCCTTAGCACTTGCATTAACCTGATCAGCAATTTGCAGTACTTTATTCCAGACAAATGTATCCTTTTCCTTATGTATTTATTTTGCAGCTGCTGCAGAAGCTGAGCCAGTGCTCAGTATGCTTCTTATGTATTTCTTTACTAATGGCATTTAAAGATAAAGCTGAAAGCCTAAAGCACCCAAACTAGGTCACCTTAAGTGTCCCAGTTGCTACAAGTACAACTACAGTCACAGATCCTAATATATTCCCCTGACCTGAGCCTTTCAGAGGAGTGGGAAGTCAGTGCTTGGATGTTAGACTTAATTACAGGAACTAAATACAATGGGTCTTGTACAAGATGACACTCTCCAAAATGAATAAATGAATGTTAATACACCTTGTAATCCAGCCCTCCACATATGATGGTACTTACATCCACATGCATCCAGATTTTGTATTTCTTGCAGATGTCTGCAATAGCTATGAGAGGATCAAATGCCCCATATACTGTTGTCCCAGCTGTGGCACTCACCAGAAAAGGAACAAATCCCTGCAAGAAAGCAGAGGGATGTTATGCATGGTCCGAGTGCTGCAGCCCCCTCATCCCACAGCAGCCCCAGCTCCCCTTGTGCTGCCCCCGCAGTGACCCCACAGATAAATCCCAGAGGATATGTTATGCTATGTTACACTGGTTTTCTCCACATTTAGATGCCAGTGATATTACAGTTTCTACCTTAAGGTGGCAGCAAACTTCCAAACCAGTATCCTCCAGTTATTAGGCTGCATGAGACAGGTAAGGGCTCAACAGAACAATTCTGCTTCACACCACCTGCCTGAAACAAAAAAGTCTGCACGGCAGGATGTCACATAAACAAACCTCAAGCAGGCACCACAGTGAGAGAAGCATTTCTGGTGTCCTGGGCTGCATTGCAATTAGCCCAGTGAGGGTCTGGCCATGTGGTGCCCCAGTTCTGTCAGTGGGAATTGTGTCTTGGGGTGTCTCCTGGGGCAGGGGAGGTGTGGGGCTCGCCTCCAGCCCCATCCCCATCCCTCCTGCAGGGCAGGGAGACAGATCTCCACAGGTAAAACCTGCAGCCTCCACAGAGGCCAGGGACTATCTCTTGGATTCCCTCTGCTAAATGCTGTGCCTCACAGCAGAGCACTCACCAGCCATCACTTCTGCACTATGAGATCAGGGGTCTGCTAGAATTTATACCAGTGTTTCATTTTAATTTCATTTTTAGTTATGTTGATTTCATAAGGAGTACTTAGAGGTCAAGAATTGGGGTTCAAACCATCAAAAAAGTCCAAACTTCCTTCTGCAGTAGTCAGTAGGTTTGAGTGGCACTCTACTGTCATTTTGCCTGATTTTTTTATCTACTGTATTTCTTTTCTTGGAAAAAATGTGCTTTTAATGAAGATTTTTGTTATTAATCAGCTTTGGCTGCTGTGTGTCTAGTGAATATAAATGCTGAAAACACAGGGCTGAGTTCATTGCATACTTTAATCTGATGTTTTAATTCTAACTTCTCTTAGTGAACAAATACAAAAGTGTATGCATTTTTAGAGATATGGGGATTTTAGTTTACCTTCCATTGATTTGGTGAGTCTATGAAAAGTATTTTCAATGTATTAGAATAAAACAAATTCCCCAAAATGATTACTCTGGTTTTGACAATATTCAGCTGAGAAGCTGCATCATAGGCTGATAATATAAAAGAGGAGGACGTTATGCAAAACATCATATAAAAAGAAAGCGAAATAGCTCATGGATATTATAAAGTAGCTCTAAACTTATTTTCTCAGCAACTCTTGCCTCATTAATTGGCAGGCTACATTTCCAAGAAATAAATCTTAATGGGCAAGCCTGTGTTGTTTTATCAAGGCAAGCAAATGACTGGCTTTACCATTCTTCGTGGTTTTTTCTTCTTTGGAAGCAGAAAAGCTGCTAAACTTACTTTTTGTTTGGCTTCAACAATTCTTCTTTCAAGGTCTGATGGGATCATTTTCCCTCTGGAGCAAGAGAGAGTTGTATCAGTAACTTGATCTTGAAATCAACTTTTGCTGTTACTTCTTCACTAAATAGGAAACCCAAAGAAGGAGCAAAGGGACTTTTTTGCCCAAGAGTTATGCTGCACTGAAGAGCACAGAAGGACTGTGTCCCATTAGTCTGAGTTTTTACTAAATTAGTTTTTTGACTAATTATTTAGTCAATATATTTGCATCAATATGGTGATGGTAACAAAGAATCTTGTGGCCACTCCACTGAAGACTGATGCTGCTCCTTAGAATCTCTTGATCCTGTGTGAAGTGACAGTCCTGGGAATAAGCTTCAGCCCCTAGGGAGAGGCTCAGCCCAGCATCCCCAGAGGTTCACTGGATGCCAAATCCCATGGGGTCCTCTCTCAGCAGGCAGAGAAAATGCCAGCTGAGCTGCAGGGCCTTGAGCAGTGCAGCTCAGCTGTGCTGCCAGCAGTCGTCTCTGAGTTCCCTTCCCAGGGATGACTTTTCCCCTGTGCAGTGAATTACATGTTTGCATTTGCTGGATGTGAGAAGCTGCCAGTCTGGACTCACTGAATGTGCTGCCAGGCTCTTGCAACACCTGCAGTATGAACCATCTACTTCAGACTCAGTCGTGTAAGGCTTGAAGGCTAATTTAGGAAATCCTGTAAATTAACTAAGTGCAAGATAAAACAGTGCTGATACTGAATATTAAGGCTGTGGTTTTCTTTGCTTTAGACACAAGCAAGTCTATAAAGGAAGAGGCAGTATGAATACCAGCAATACAACCATGATAGATTCCAATGTTACAGAAATAGTCTTCACTGGCTTTGAATGTTGTACATTTAGATTGATACAAATTTTTAAAGACTTTTTCAGATTTCTTCTTTCAGTAGGCCCTCATTTCCCATTGCTACAAAAAAAGAACCTTAATTAAAGCTCAAAATGAAGTTATATGGTAACTAATAAACCCATTAGTTTGTAGTTTCATTTTGCATGAAAACCTTTGAACTGTTTTCATTGCATTTGGATGCATGCCCTTTTTAAAAAATTATTAGTTTACTGTAATAAAATGCTATTGGCTTTGTACGTTTTCATCCTCACATAGCTTACAATAAGATAGTATTTATTTCAGTAGAAATGGGTTTGCACTGATGAGTTTTTTTTTGTAAAATCTCTCCTGCATATTTAAAACACTAAAATACTGAAAGAATAAATAAAAATAAAAAGCTCTAAAAATCCAAATATTAACCCAGATTTTTCTTGCAGAAGGGCAAGGAAGGTCTAAAGAGTATTCAGCTCCTTGTGAGTTGCCTGCAGATATACATACATGTTCACAGAAAAGTAGTAGTAGTCTTGTCCTCAAAAAATGTTCCTGGTATCATTAGAAGAATAAAGAGAATAAAACCAAGTCAAAGAAGGGCAATGAGTTCCTCCTCGAAACATAATTTAGATGTTGATCTTTAATAGTTTCTGATTTAGTGAGCTTGTGCATAGAAACATACACAGAACTGGGCAGATGCTTTCACTGCCCAAAATTTTTTTTTACCAAAGCAAGCGATTATTCAGCACCATGTCACATCAAGTAGATGCAGTAATTCATGGCCAGCAGAGTGCAATACCCAAGCAATGCCAAGGTTTACCAGCTAAACAAGGCAAACTTGGCAGGTGTGGGTCAGAATAGGAAAGAGCCACCAGGATGCTTGGTCATACTGAAAACATCAAAAAGATATCAGCGTGCTCCTTCACCCTTCCACAGGCCACATCTTCACAGAGGCTCTTCTCAACAGCACCAGCCCACATCCTGTGCAAACAATCTGCTGTGTCCCTGTGGTGTCTGTGACACACACAGCAATCCTGCTGTTTCCTTCAGCGTGGGCAGGACAACCATTGTGGTCTTCACAGAAAACCATCACGCTGAATTTGCATGAGGAGAAAAGGAAGACATGGCTTCATTGATCCACATCCATCTCCAATGAATAGAAACAACTGGGAATTTATTTTGATGTGTGTTGGTTGTTCTGACGTAATTAAATCCTCTTCAAGGTGTGTTCAGTCTTTTGTTAATAAAGAGATAATAGGACCATAAGTCAATATGCAGGCACTGTGATTAGCACTGTAAATTGCTTACTTGATGCTTGTTTTTTAATGTGGGAGCAGATTATTTTGATAGGAGTGAAGCCTTCCATTTCTGTTAGAGATGTAATTAATTCAATACCTTATAACAACAAGGGACTCAAATCACATTTTCTATTGAAAAAGCTCTCAACAGAATCAATAAGAATTGTTCTATTAATTTTTTGTCCCATAGAAAGTGTTTTCCCCAAACCAGAAAATGTTTATCAGAACACGCTGATTTTGTTAATATACTTTTTTTTCTCACAGTGGGTTTTCACAGAGAATTGAAACCTTTTAGTTGAGTGAGTTAAGCAAGAAGTTATCTACCACTCTTTTTCAGAGCCTGTGTGAGCTGCAGATTTGTTGCCTCCTGTGCTGTTGGTTTCCAGGGACCACCATCCTCCTTAGGCTGTGCTTCCCACAATGCTGCCAAGATCCTTCTCATCCTATCACAACGTGTCCCTGTCAAGGGCACTGAGGGAAATGCAATCCATCTGAGAAAGATGGTGGGGGCATGAAGTAATAGAATTATATTAGCAAAAGCTCCTAAATATTTTACTCCTATAAAAGGCCCACTTCAGCCCTTTTTAATGGATCAAAATGTGAGAGCTTGATTTGAACAAAACAAGCTTCCTCCAGGTTTCTTAGCACAAAATGTAAATTATATTAGTTTGATATCCTGTTTCACATCAGAATGAAAGAAAAAAAAAATCAGAAACCTCTGAGGAAAGGAACTTTTAAGATTTTTTATGAACTCCAAAAATTGACCCATAAACTACTATCAGAGCCAGTTCCTCAAGTGGGATGAATTAGTGCAAAGCTGCTGAAGATGACAGTGCTATGACAAATTATACCAAGTGCTGACCACATCCTACATACTGTCTCTGAGATGAGCACCTGATGATCCTCTGTTATGCACCACAAAAAAAAGCTGTATTTGACATCTTTACTTACCTTTCATCACATCTAATCAAAATCACACTATCTGTACCAATACCCAAGGCCGCAGCTCCCTTCTTCACAGAAAAGTGACTCTGAAAAAATACATTTATTATTATTTACTGGTTTTATTATTTGTTATCTAATTTAATATAAAACACTACCCTCTTGCAAACCCTTCAGCAAGAAGTCCCACATTGGCAGTAATTACATTCAGAGCCCTTTTGGAAACTGATCACTGTAATTTGAGGCTTCAAAGCAGGTTACTACCATCAACTGGAGAAACAGTAATCACTCTAATCTGAATTTACTCCTGGAATATTACGTACACAATTGGTCATTGCTGAACCTTGATGCATGCCTGCAGCTTCTGTTGCCTGTACAGATTCAGCTATGAGCTTGATTTACTGAAACAAAATAGTCCTCCCTAGAGAATCCATTTAGTTTGTGATGTCCAGAGTCGTGCCACAATGTATTTTCTACCCAAATAATACACTGAGAGAAATGAGTATAGGAAGCCTAATTGTGATCTCATGCCAGTGAAAGCCAGTAATAACTCCTACTAATAAACAGAGCTACTGAATTTTTAAATCAGAGTAGGGCTATTATTATTAATATAGTGAGATTATTAGTTAATCTGTATGCACAAAATAAAATGTGGAAGTTACATACTGGAGTGCATGTCAGCCTAATTTTCTCACACTCATAGGACTTACTCCCAAATCAGTGTTGGTGTATAATTCTAAATTTAATCCCAATGATTATGATAATGTAACAGTTTTGTTTCAAATTATAGCCCCAAGAATCTGATTTTGTATCAAACCCATCTGTTAACAATATTGTCCAAAGTAATTTTAACCACAGATTATTAAATATTAAAAAATGGGAATTCTTTAGATACTACAGTACCATTATCTTAGGATGTAACACTGTAAGAAAGATCCAGAAGATAAAAACCTAACAAGGCTTTTTAAGCGTCCAGAGTGTTAAAGAAGAAAGGAAGACCTAGTGTGCAGATCACAAAGGAAAGAGGTAATCACTGCTGCTTTGTCAAGGGAGTATTTGCAAGCAGCAGAGAGCTGTAGGGAAAGAGACTGGCACAATGGTTACACGTGTGGACTTCACTTAAAGGCCATGAGGGCACAGATTCTCTGCATGCTAAAGGGCTCTAAACATAATGAACACTTTGAAAATTACAGTAATTCTAAATCAACTTAATGAAAGAGGAAGAAGAGTAGAAGAACTGCAACATGTACATCCAACTTAAGAAGTAAAAAACCTCTGTGTTTTAAAAATTGCTCAGGGAGTAGTTTTCATTGAGTCTTTACTGCTATGGTTAAGATTGCTATGGTTAAGAGTTTACAGCACAAATTCCTTTTTTATATGCTGTATTGTCACCATTTTGGCTGAAATTCTTAACGTTTTTCATGATGTCTGCTGACTTTTTCAATATCCAGAGATTTTGAAGAAATCATGTTAATTCATGTTTCACTGATGATATATGGACAATTTGAAAATACTTCCTTAGGTAAATATTTTTAATACTACATTTATTTCTTAAACGCACTAGGTTGGTACAGCTTTTCCCCATGGGATATGGTTGCAGTGTAAGAACAATGTGTATTGACCAGCCACTGAACACGTTGTCTAGATGTAAAATCAGCTTTTGAAGTCCTAGTACACCCTGAACTAAGCACACTCTGAAATGTAAATATGCACACATTGGACTGACTCACATAAACTGATGATGAATGAAATGCATACTCATCACTTAGATGAGCCACAGGGGATTTGTGCCTGTGGTGAAGTGTCCTGCTGTCCTAGCAGAACCTGTCAGTTCCTTGCAGGTACCTAACCAAGCTGACATCATCAAATAGGCTTCCTCTGTATTCTGGGGGAAACAGGCACCTCCAGGCAAAGATTCATCCAGACTAAGGGTGGCTGGTTTGGAGTGGGTGCAGAATGACATCAGGTGAAGAAGTTTCTACCCCTTCTCTCTGAACAAAGTCCTGTGATATCCACTGTAAGAATGGGAAGTGTACAGCATCTGCAGCCACCAGCACTCCAGACACTGCATGTGTTTAACACCCAGACATTGACCAGCCTAATAAAGCCACTGGTCACTGGTATGCTCATCTTAGAGAGGGGGTTTGTTGTTTTTCTAGCTGGGAGTCACAAGGTGCTAGGAAGTATTTATATACTGAACATCACAGCTCAGCCATCACACTGACACTTTTCATGGCATGTTATTTACTTCACAAAATTGAATTTTTGAACAAATGAATTTCCATGAGTTTCACCAGCTTCACTAAATTCCGTGGACTTTTCCCCAGCACATATGCACTGTAGATTGGCTTGGATGGTGACCAATCCACAAACCTCTAAACATCAAAGATACAAAAGTCTATTCCTAGCCCTGTGGGCCTCCCTGAGCCCTATGGGGCAGCAGTGCAACTTTGTGAGAGTGGGGAGGAGAAGAGGCCATGAAATGGCTATTGGCAGGAGGAGGCTCATAAAAAATTCCCAAGTTTAGGAAAGTATCTTGGGACTTTGCAAAAACTGAAAACAGAGCAAAAATATTGCCAGCATAATGACAGTTCACTGATATGCTATATGAAGAGAGAATTGAATTAATGTACTTGAAAAAATTTAATCTGTGTTTTTTATTCATGTATTACACAAACTGATATGCACATACTGGGTGGTGTGAATATATAAATGCAGGTAGAGATTTAGGAGTGAAGAATCACAGATATATTTCACTGGGGTTTGAGTTGATGACATTACATTCATTAATTTTGCTCCTTATTCCACACTAGTTAAAAAAAGATTTACTGTTGCAATTTGTTTTTCTACTAGAAAACAGAACTATTCAAAGTGCCTTAAAAAAGAAGAGACATTTAAATGGTCTACTACAAGGAAGGAAATTAAGCCCACGTGCTCAAAGGCATCTACTGGAATATGGCCAAGTTCAGCTGCCTTGCTAAGAAGTCTCATGGCACTGCTAAAAGAGCACTGGGGGAAAAAAAAATGAATGTAGTGCTGATAGCTCAGCTGCCTGAAGGCTTTTTACAGACTGAAGGGAATTCAGTGGTCAGGAACCAAAACTGGTTTACAGATAAAATGGGAAGAAATACACAAGTCTGCAGACAGAAGGGCAAATGCTATTACAATTTCTAAACAAACTCTGAATATGAAATGGCTCAATCTGTGTGCACAGTCACAGATATACGACTGCTATTATGTTTTCATGTTTTAGGGCAACACCACAGGAATTAATCCAAGTGCCTGAGAGGCTCTGAAAGATCAAGGATGAGAGCAAAATAGAAAAAATATAGTTGTAGGAGCAAAGAAAACTTTCACAATGATAATTAATAAACTTTGGTTTAATATTCCTGTGATGGTGATGCAAGTTTGGTTGCCTGTGTAATATAATGGTAAACACAGAAAACTATAAAGGTCAAAGAGATGAAAAGGCTTGCAGAAATAGACCTGATCAGACAGAACTATTCACAGATGATTTAACTGGGCTAACAAGGAAGGACATTAAATGTGACCCCTTTGCAAATACCAGGGCTGCAGACTGAAGGAAGGTTCAGAAAGGGAGCCTGAACACCATCTTTCACAACACAGCTGTGTAAGAGTTACACAGATCTGAAGCCCTATGGTGGGAGAACCAGGGAACAAGGGGAGGACAGGTGCAGGCTGCCTGATGCCAGTCCTGAAGAAAAAGCCAGGCTTGGAGGTGCTGAAAGGTCTGGAGTTTCACCACTGTCCTGGGCTTGCAGACAGAGGAGGACACACAGGTGGGAATGAGCTGTCACTTTGGCTTCCTGGATTCCTCCTTCCCTCTCTTCCTGCACTGCAAAGGGTGCATGGGAGACTGCAAATACATCCCCAATAGAGAGGAACCTAATTTCTGTATGGAAAAAATGTGGTAAAATTCAGTGTTGAAGGAGACAGTATGGATATTAGTTACTCAGAGCATATTGATGGTCAGAAAAAAAATTGGTGATTCTGAGCCAGGGGAATTTTCCCTTTATCTAAAATTTCAAATGCTGTTAGGTATAGGTTTGTTCCCCAGATAGCCATTTTCACATGGTTAGCTTTGTAAGGTAGAGACAGTGTAAATGTATTACACGTGCAATAACAAATAGGCCCCCTGAAAAACTGAAGAATTAAAATAATTAAAAATGCTATGCTGCTGACAAGTATGGCATTGTTATCTAAAGTGCTTCAATATAGAGATGCCTCTATTTTTACAGCTCATCACTGGCATGGCTGAAGCCATCATGAAGAACCTAATGCCATGAGCCTCACAGGGCATGGCTGTTTTTTCAGATTGCTGTTTTTCCTTGCTTACATAAAACCAGAGTGGAATGAGCTTTGTGGAGGTGGCTATCAGTAACCAGTTCCCAAATGCTGAGCAAGCTAAGACATCCTGCAGCTGAAACTCCCCTAAGGTCAGTCACTGGCAGCCTGGTGCCCAGGAGATCTGAACCCCCAGCCTCACCCCATCATCCATTCACCAGCAAAGAAGGTGAACACACTTTCCTCTTCACCTCTACTGGGCTTTAAGCATAGTGCAATTCCTGGATGTGTAGGCTGGGCTATTTCTCTCTTAATAATCTAAAAATGTGTGGCTAGTCCAGGCTTGCTGTTTGGGCTCCCACAAAAGTGGGGAAAAATGGTACCTTCAGAAGGCACTGATCTCTAAGGCTTTGGCATTTGTTTTAGACTTAAGATGAGTTGTCTTCTGCAGATCTTGCTCTTTTTTATTGGCCATAAAAAGTGTATAGACTAACTCAGATGAAATGTTTACACTTTAGGTGATTAACGTTAAGCAACATGAATCCTCTATCTTTATCATCTAATTTCAAGCTATAGCATCTCCTTCAATTACCTACAAAAAGAGCAATACTGTGTCCTATCAAAATTTTGAATACACTGTAATGAGAGATGTATTTGCTACGGTTTCATTTACCTACTGCTATTCAGTTTTTAAAGTTACTTGTTAGTATCTGGAGAGAAATGAGGATATTAATGTTTCTGAACATTCTAGTATGTACATCTTTGGCATTTTTGCCACAGCTTCACACAACTTCATGCTGCTCTTCTAATCAGAAAGACTAATTTGGGTTTTTTTCTAGTGCAGATAGTTTTGCAGCATTGTATGTGATAAGAAATGTTGCACTTAGTGCCACTACTGTGGCCGTGTAAAAGCCACAATGTATTGATCAGATGAAGGATTAGACCCAAATATTTATTTTCTCCTTTAAAATAGACTGCACTAGAGCACTACTTTTCTAGAAAATTATTTTACTTTGATTTGAATGGTGCCACTTGAATTAAGTTGTTCCTCAAATAAGACCAAGTTTTCATTGTTTCCCCCGGCTTCAAATGCCATAAAAAATAATGTTCTAGTTATTATGCAGTAAAGTGATACGAAGAAAAAAATGTGTGAACCCATGTTTGATTTTAAGTTTCCTTAGGTGGAAACAAATCTAATTCCTAATTACTTTGTATGCCCAGAGTGTAATTTACAGCTCTGTAATCTATGCTACCAAATAGAACACAGGACCTCCAAGCTCCTCAAATCCTTCTCTGGAAGCAGCACCTCACACAACACCCCTTGGACTGCTTCTGGCAGATGGCAGTTCTGCAAAGTGTCCTCTAAGTTGCAAGGACAGAGGGCAACACTATGCATCATGGAAGGGATAAGCTAGAGATCATATTTTCATTCATTCTACACAGAAACCAACCCAAAATCTTCCATAGCCTGTGTGAAACGGTCTATCAAGCTACAGACACAGAAGTCACTTTTTAATGTCCTTCTCTATCAGCACCAAGAAGCTTCACAGTAGGCTCCTGAAACCTTCTGAAACTGTTCAAGTAAAAACTTCCCAAAGCCACTCTTATCCCACAGATACTAGAATTGTTTGACACATTCCCTGCAACTAATGAGGCTTATTCATAGAGAGAAAGCAGCATGCATGAAGCTGAAGAGGTGATTTATTGCTAACTCTGATCTAGCTGCTCTGTGGATGCTGAGGGCACTGCTGCTGTGAGGGTGCTCCCCTACCACCCCAGACCAGCCACCTCTCCCAGTGCTCAGCCAGAGGATGGGGTTCCTCCAGGTGTTTCCAGGTGTCCACAGTGCTGATACCTGGAGAGCCAACAGACCCCCCTCCGTCAGTACTTGCCAGAGCTGCACTCCCAGTGAAGTCTTCAGCAGCAGCTACTTCAACACAAGAGCAGAGCAGATGGAGAGATGCCAGAGGCAAGGAGAGCCTCTTGTGTGTCCTCTGTGGTCTCTAACTGGGTGAAGAGGTCCCTTATTGTCACATCAGACTCAATCACCTGCGAGTTTTTAACTCTGCATTGTGTTTTCTAAACCTGTGATAAGGAATAGTGTTGCTATTCCCTCACTGAGCACCTGACAAGACGTTCCCTCTTAAGGGGCTTCTAGATCAGTGAGAAAGTAAGAAAGCTGTTGTGAACTACATGAGAACAGTCTTGTTGAATAAAGAAGATGAAAAAAATTCTGTTTTTCCAATTATGACTTTTTTCATTCTCTGAACTGTGGATTAAGCCCACATAGTCCCTACTTAATTAACTCCACAAAAATTCTTTAAGCTATTTTCCTACTATCAATAAAAAGGGCCAAAGGCTGTTTTGTGATTTGAACCCACCTAGTTCTCTACAGCTAAACTTTCCCTTTGCACACTTTTCCTCCTAAGGGAGCATGACTCTGTCCTTTTGCCTGCTAGGTGCAATCCCTGCTCCATACTATTTCCAGCTACTATTGGATACTCTAAGACAGTGCTGGTTAGGCAGGTCAAAATCACAATACGGAATAGGTTAAAATTTAGCAGGTCTTGCCTTGTACACAAATGGAACAACTAAAATATTCTGAGAAGGCAGCTATCCCTTTCAGCAGATTTCTCCATGCTGAAAAAGGGATGGATTGCTCTGAACAGTTACAGCAGCCTAATGCTGATATGCTGGAACACAGAAGGAGGTCTTCACTTTAGATTTTTCATTGTGTTTGAAATGATAGACTGAAATAGCTTTTTACAACTGGCATCCATCACTTTTTCCCCTCTGAGTCAAGGTCTCTTGCATCATGTGCAGTCTAGAACAGCTGCCCTGAAGGATATCACTGCTCCTGCATCAGTGCAAATGAAAGAAGACTGATGATGTCCTGATGAATACAGGGGACTGAATTAAATCCTGAGTGCTAGTGCATCTCAGTGAAATTAAACCTGAGGAAGACTGACCCGAGTAGTTGCAGGGTACTTCACCATCACTGGTGAAACAGAAACAAACAGAAGCAGAGAGTGCTAAATTGTGGCTTGGGGAAGATTTGCTGTCTGGGAACGTGCACAGTTGGAACAATCACATAACCTATTTTAGGCACCAAATGTAGGTTGCATATATGAGAAGGCTCTTTATGGTCAGTGCACAGAAGTAGGTGAAGCCTTCCCAAAGGTGATTTAGAACATCTAAATTAAGGAATATTAAGGTTCCTAATTTGGATGCTCTGAGTTTCTCTCCAGAGGTGCTTCTCTTCACTGGTTGTGCAGAGAGTGAGGCTGCTAATTTTAGAACATGATGCACTCCTAAATTGGGGAGGTAATTACTTAAAAGCTGTGAATTACTCCTCCCTACCCTTCTCCCTCACTGGCAGCTGAACCTATCATGGCATCAGACTGAGCCAGATTCTGATTACAGTAGTAGTGGTGGCAACTGTGACACAACTTCATTCATTTATAGTACAGGAAGCTCTAGACTGGTAGTAATGAAAATAGAGTTTCATCTGGGATGCTGAAATTCTTTGCTGAGAATTGCTGATACTGAAATCTTTGCATTTGACTGTAAATTTCAAAACCAAAATCTCTGGGTTTCTAAATACTTTTACTAAAATACAGTAAATACAGTTACTTTAAGCTTTGTTTACTATCACACTGTGCATGCAGAGCATGGGGAAATGGTACTATGGATCTGCTGCTCCAGCTTGATCCCTACAAATCTATGGGGACATGATCCCTACAAACCTATTGGGCCTGAATTCTCAAAGAGCTGGCTGAAGTTGTCCAAAGCCTCTCTCACTGTTTTTTGAGTGGTCTTGGGAATCTAGAGAGGTCCCAGCTGACTGGGAGCTCGGGAACTTCATCCCAATTTCCAAGGCGGGCAAGAAGGAGGACCCTGGAAACTACAGGCCTGTTAGTTTCACTTCAGTAGCTGGTAAATTCACAGAAATTAATTCACAGAAATTCACTTCAGTAGCTGGTAAATTCACAGAAAAGATTATTCTGGGAAGCACTGAAACACAGCACCTGGAGGACAACGCAGTCATTGGTCAGAGCCAGCACCACTTCATGAGGGAAAGTCCTGCTTGTCAAACCTGATTTCCTTCTACAGCAGGTTAACCCACTGAGCTGATCAAGGAAAGCCAGCAGATATAACTATTTTGAACTTCAGCAAAGCTTTTGGTTCTGTCTGTCACAGCATCCTTCTGAACAAAGCATCCAGCTCACAGCTGGATAGCCCTGTTACAGGATGGGTGAGCAACTGGATCATGGGTTGGGCACAAAGGATTACAGTGGATGGGGACCTGTCACAGGTGGGGTTCCACAGGACTCTGTCCTCACCCCTGTGCTCTTTAACACCTTCATTAATGACTTGGACACAGGACTGGAAGGGATACTAGGTATGTTTGCTGATGACACTAAACTAGGGAGAGCTATTGATTCCCTCAAGAGCAGAGAGGGCCCACAGAGAGACCTTGATAAATTAAGAGGACTGAGGAATCACAAACCATATGAAGCTCAACAAGGACAAGTGCCAGGTTCTGCACCTGGCATGGGGCAACCCTGGTTGTGTGTAGAGACTGGGGAAGAGAGGCTGGAGAGCTGTGGCACAGAAAGGGAGCTGGGGGTGCTGGTCCATGG
>VZTT01028664.1:4743-25946 GCA_013400855.1 Buphagus erythrorhynchus | reverse complement strand
TTCAGCCATCTCCAGGAAAGCAGGGTTCCATCACATGTAATGGTCACTCAATGCCATCATTCTGAATTTCTGCCCCCTTCCTCCTTCTTCCCCCCAACTTTCTGTGCTGAGTGTGATACTGTAGAGAGCATCCAAAGAATGGCAGCAAAGATGGCTGATGTCACTTGGTCTGTTCAGCCTGGGGGAGACTAAAGAGACACCTCATTGTGGTCTTCAACATCCTCATCAGGGGAGGCAGAAGGGCAGGTACCAATCTCTTCACTCTTGTGACCAGTGACAGGCCACTAGGGAAGGCACGAAGTTGAGTCAAGTGAGGCTTAATATCTGGAAAAGGTTCTTAACCCAGAAAGTGGTTGAGCATTGTTACAGGCTCTCCAGTGAGGTGGTCACCAGCACAAAGCCTGACAGAGTTCAAGAAGCTTTTGGACAATGCTGTCAGGCACATGGTGTGATTCTTGGGGTGTCTTGCACAGAGCCAGCAACTGGACTTGATGGTCCTGATGGGTCCCTACCAACTCAGGGTGTTCTATGATTCTACAGTCTGCTTGTTTCATGGCCATTGTCCTTCAAAAGCATCCAACCATGGCAGAGAGAAAACTCAGTCAGGCTGAGGAGTCTAAAAGTAAGCAGATTATCAGCATGATGTGATAAATGAGACAAGTGACATTTACGTATCTTAAGTGTCTGTCCAGGTCCTGCATGACACTTCCTATCTTAAAAAGACTGTACTTCTAGGCCTTTGTAACTTCTGTAACAGCTTCTGCTGTTTTGAGGGTTAAACAAAGATCCCATATCCATCAGGCAACTAAGGGTTAAAGAGTTCTGTCTTCACATAGTGCAGTTTCTTAACTTCTCTAGAAGATGAGAATATACTTTTTATAAAGCTTGACTGAGGAAGGGACAAACCTGCAATTTCAAGATATTTTTAAAATGTAATGGATTTTAGATGCCGTCCTATGAGTTCTTCAGGATAATTTGACTTTTGAATGTTTAATTTGCTAAGGGAGCTGCTTCTTCCCTGGCATGAAAACACAATTATTAAAGCTCATTTCATTATTTTGAGACTGATAGCACAATTTGGGTCATTGTTTAACACTCCATCGCTATTAAAACAATGAAATTCTCTAATGATTAATAGGATTTGTTACTTTAAATAATCATGCTGAACCTTATTTGCACGACTTAGACTTGTTACTTCCATTAGAATAATGTATCTCTAGCTGTACATCTGGCTTTGGAAAGTTGCTACTCATCTGTAGGCTGTCCTCTTTAACTGCTGTGGGGACAATAATTCTGCAATGTGGAGCCCACAGCTGTGTATCTCATCTCATCTCATCCTACTGCTATGAAAGGCATCCTCGGAGAGATTTCCTCCAGCACTTTTGTGATTAATTTTTAGGGTATTTTGTTCTTTACACTTGCATAGAATGGAAGCTATGGTAAGTCAAAATAGGCACCTAACATGGACAATATCCTGCTGAGCCACAAATGAGTCCTTTCTGTCTGAGCCCACACAGCTGGAGAGAAATTTAGAAGTGGACAATGAAGCCTGAAAAGAGCTCACAGCCCCTCCTGGGGATAACCCCTCCTCTTTCCTTTCCTCCTGCACCCACATTCTCCACCCTAAGTTGCAAAGAGTTTTAAATGGTCATAAAGCCAAAACCAATCACCCCAACAAACAGAGACTTCAGTATGGCTGCACAAAGAGCAAAGAACTCTCTCTCGAGGACTACTCCTGTTTCTCTTGTGCCCACCTCCCCTCTCCTCTGGCACTGCCAGGTCCCAGCCTGTGATGAGCCCCTGTGTGCTGAAGCTTTTGCTCACAGGCAGAAACTCACAGCAAAGCCCAGTTGTCCAACAAATAGTGCAGCTGCTCTGCTGTACACACACACACAACATTGCCATAGGACTGTCTTCATGTATGTTATCACCTTCTCATTAAATAACAACAGGAGTGGTTTCAGATGGAAATATTTTGACTCAAAAGGATTTTCTGCTGCCCCAGAGTGACCCAAACAGATGACATTCCTGGCAGAAAGTGCTGAAGCCCAATGATGAGCTCTCTTTGTTTGATGTGGTCCTTACCACTCACATCAACATTTATATGGACACAAGTGAGAGGTTTGTAGAGACTGCTCTGCCTGGATTTCAGCCACAGAAAAGTGCAGAGATCACCCCTCTACAGATCAAAAAGCCAGCCTCTTCCCATGTTTTTATTCCCAGTGAAGGAATAACAGAAATGAAGACAGCTGCCAACAAATTCCTGTTCAGCTATTTTCTTAATCATAAATTCATACAAGCAGATGTAACAGATAGGAAAAAACAGAAACACATACATGTTCTGATGTGAAGGCAACCAGTCTGGGAATAGCTGCCATTCCTTTCTCTTTAACTTCTGGGAACATCTTGAAACGTGCAATCAACATAGCATACATGTTAGATATGGCACCACCTGGAGTCCACAGTAATATACTGTTACTTTTTCTATTCATTGTAATATCATTTCAGAACAAACAAGTCTTGCTATAGTTTTTCTAACTGTAATGCTAATGTCTCTGTCTCATGGCAGAAACACAGGTTCTTATTCCTGATGCTCCTCACAGCTGGGCTGTGCAATAACAGGAACTACTACACACAAATAACAACTTATGCAAAAAGTACCACTGCAAAAAATGACTGGTGCTTCCTTTCTCCCTCATTCTAATTACCATCTCTCCTTCAGTCCCCAGTCTTAGCTTTCCACGTGCCATCAACACATAATCCCCACACTATTCTATCTCCTAAGCAGATGCCCCCATAAGGAAACTTCCTAAGGGATTTCCAAGTGCCACCTAATCTGTGCTCTCCCCTCCTAAATTAGGGTGGTGTTTCATGCCCCAGCTTTGAGCAAACCCACCCACTGAGACCTAACAGCCACTACCTTCTGGATAACTGGAGTGGGAAGAGGGAAGAGAAATGAAAAAAGGTCATTCTAACAAACATTTTTCATTTTAATTGTCCTCTGATGAGAACAAGGGGAAAATGTTAAATGTTCCTAATACTTGCCTTAAAATCACTGGCATACATTCACTTAAAATAGCCACTTCAAGATGGGTATTTAACCCATTTCAAGATGGGTATCAGATCTACAGCTCTGCAGTAGTCTGTTTTTCCTTTTTGAGATTTTTTACAAACTGAGTCTGTGTCTACAGAGGAGCAATGTTTGGCTTTGCATTAATGCTGCATGAGCACTATGGGAATATAATGCAGTACCTGAGGTAGAAGCTGAGAACTTTTACATTTGTATGCACATAAACACAGAAACAGACAGATGTATACATGAAATCCATCAGGTTTATCCTGTATATATGTATATACATATAATATATATATGTATACACAGAGATTGATTATATATCCATGTTTATGCACGTATGTTTATATAAAGCAAAGGTTTTAAATTAACAGATTGAAATGCCAGTGAGGTACAGTTCAACTATTGCAACATTCATCCATCTAAAAATGGAGTGAAGAGCACAAGATGTGCACCTCCAGAGAATGGATCAGCTCATCCTATGGCAGATCTCTGTGGCAGGTGGAACTTGTCCTGCAGACACATTCCCCCTCTCCCTCGAATACATGGGAGCTGCTGCAACTAGCCCAGGGCAGACACCCAATGCTTGGACAGCCAAAGTGAGATAAGATACAATCCACCCTTTGAGCAGATGAAGGAAGCCCTGGTGGGTATCTGTGCTGGCAAATTTAATGTTGTTTTGACTTTTGTAAGATTTGTTTTAATCTCACTGGAGATATATACTGTTCCACAGCCCACACAAGCTGTGCCCTTCACTTCTAATCAGTATCCTAGCTCTGCTCTTGCAGTGAGGCTGCCCTGCTGTGGGCTTTCCCTGACCTCACTGGCCCTCCTGTGAATCCAAGGGAAAATGCCACAGAAGAATGGCATTGCTGGCATGTGGGTCAGTAGAGATTGAGGTTTTTCTTCCCCTTTCAGCTATCTTGAGAGATATGAATGTATTTCAACACCTCTCTTCAGACATGGCAAAACAAGAAATGGAGAGAATTAAGAGGAAATGCTCAAGTACCTGTCCCTAAAAATGAGATGTCATGCAAGAGCTGCTATTGATGACTTAGGTGACTGAACTAAGTTGAAGTAATTTGGCCTATCTTGTCCAAAGTCATTGGCTCAGTGTCAAAAGAATCAAGACTGATATGTTAAGTTTCTTCAATACCAGGGTTTCCTATTAGTATTTATTACTCAGTCATTTAACCTTATTTATAAGCCTGCATTCTGCTTTTAATTTCATTGTTGTGTTCACATCCACAGTTAATTGCAGCTAACAAAACACACATACAGAATTCAGAGAAAATAGTCAGGCTTTTATGTTTCACATGTATTGATACTGTATATTTCATTCCAGAGAATGCAGAAAGAACCTTTTCTTTGCAACGGTAAGGTCTTCAACTAAAGCCATGAAGTGAGAAGACAGCACAGAAATTATTTTGATTATTGCCTAAAAAAGAAGAACCTGCACACTGAGTATTGCTGCCTTAAGAGAGAAAATTATAAAGATGCACTTTGCACAAACCAGAAATTGCAGAGAAAGAAAGAATGAGAGGGGGCAGCCCTGCAAATGCCAGTGCAGGTACATGCTGGCCAGAGAGCCTGTCCCCACACAGGTTTCAGCTCCATGAAGTGAGCTCTGACACACCAGCAGGTGTGCCAGACCTGGCCCCATGCCAGGCAGCACCTTCTGCAGCCCCAGCAGGGCCAGCAGCTCCTCCTGAGGCACGCACCTTTCCTGACTCACACCATCTCTACCGGGGTTTGCCAGACTCAGGCAGGTCTGGCACATCACCTGAGCCTTTCCCCCAGCCCTCCAGAGTTGGCTGGGAAGCATTGCTATTGCTCTTCTCTCACCCTGCAGGTCCCTGACCAGCCCAGTGGGAAGGTGAGGAACTGAGGGCAGCTGTACTGCCTCAGGTCAGGGCTGGTAACCAACTACTGCTCAGTTTCCAAAAGCTTTCACTTTGGTCCTGGGCTCCTGATACACACTTAGATGCCTGGTGTGATGGAGGCCAAGGTTTTCAGGGGGATCTGTAAACACCACAATAAAAGCTGCCAGAGCTTTTGCTCTCAGCTTTTTAAGTAAGAGCTCAGAAAAAAGCAATTGCAATTCTTCTCACCTATTTCTCCACATCTGTGGAAAGGGCCAGAATAAAACTCCCACACCACTTCCCACGTGTGCCTCCAGATGTGAGATGCTGAAGATGAGCCTTGCCTGACCTTCATGGCCCCGGAGAGCTGAATGTCCCAGGCTGTTATCAGTGAGACCTTTCCTTTACTCAAGAGTGCGCTCTTCCTCTCTCCATTAGCTCAACTAACTTCCCTTCCAGAAAGGCTCCTTCTGCAACAGCTAACAGTCTGTTCTCTTTTGACAAGCCAAGATATTATACCCCGTGTAAATTCTTTGCAATTTTGTAAGATAGACAGGCCAAAATTTTTGAGCAATGACATTACAGAGTCGGAGAAGAGGTGACAAAGAGTATAAATCAAAAGATTAGGTGGAATGTTTAAAAAAATAAAGAAGTCTTAACAATGTTTGTCAATGATTTCTCTACACTAATTTTTGTCTTATTGACTTGCCCTGAAAGAACCAGGTTTCTAAGCCTTTAAGCACTCAGACTAACTAGCCACCCAAGTACCCCACTGAGAAAAACAGATCAGCTTCACATGGAAAGCTAACATGCTGCAAATGCTGGCAGGGTCTTACTGACTCTACTAAAATTGCTGGAAGGCATGCTACGTCGTCCCTTGTTTGCTCCAATTTCCCCTGCAGTGATGGAGAGCTTTGTTGTGTTTCTTCCCTCCATTACTAATACAACAGTCTTTCTATTTCATGGAATCCATAAAAAGTGGGGGCAAAGCAAAACTGCAAGGCAAATGTCTCTTCTCATTATGTTTCCCATGTGCCACTACAGCTGCTCATCATGCAGTGCAATTTGCTCAAACAGACCCTCATAATCACATCCCTGAAATTCATAAACATGCAATACTTTATCTCAAAGAGGCCACTGGTGTTTACTAGCAAGTGTCCTCTCAAACATGCATATTTAATTATGTTTACTCTTTAGCTACAGGGGATGTCATATACCACAGTCTGAAAATATAGAGAAAGCTTGAAATGTCATGTACCAGGTGAAAATATCCCATCGCCACAGCCCCCTGGCCAGCCAACCATCTCTCTCATTTTCCTTAGTGTGACATATTCCAAAAGTACAAACACTGGAGCAATTTCATAGGTGAACCTGAAATGTAGTAATGTCCATATTTAATGCTTTCATCTGCAACACTAACACAACTTTTTCCAATATTAAATTACATTATAGCCACAATATACTCTGTCTTATACTGGGTAGAGTTCTGTTCCACAGTATTTTCCACAGTCTTCCTTTCTGATTTGACATCAAATGTCTAGAAGGAGAAATGCAGGGAGCACCTGAAAATCCATTCCACCCACTTCAGTGAATAAAATCTTGCCCACCTCTTCCAGGTTCAAGGCTTTGCCCTTTATCCAAGAGATGCTGGGCAGAGCCCCTTTGCCTTGCACACACCCGTGTGCATGTCCAGAGGCACATGTCAGCAGTCCTATTCATAATGGCCAGACAGTGCGTGAAGCTAAGCAAGTACACAAAAATGCTTCCTAATCCCAGAGTGGAAAAACCCCCACACCTTAAATTCTGCATTTCTTTCTTACAGAAAGCAATAGCTTTGCCTGCTCCAGGTATGGATTTTATACAACCCCTCTACATGAATGCAACTGCTCACTCAGCACCCCTTTCATTTTACATAATTGTGCATGCAAAATGCTAATCTGTATATATTTTTTGTGTGCTTTTGGGAGGTAGCACCACCAACATCATATCACAATGATGAAATTTTATAAATGACAGCCTACAGGACAATGTTGAAAGTCTTCCTATAAATAACTGTTGTAACCATTTAAAAAGCAGATAATTTTTTCCCCAGCAATTTTAACACAAAATTACTATTTCACTTGGATACAGCAACTAGTATTTTAGAGTATAACTGTGAAATTATAATAAATATCTATATATTAAATAAAAAAATCTTCTACTTACATATTAGTATTTGCTGCTGATGTCAGCCAGTCTGCCGCCAATCCAACCATGTCCAATCCAGTTGAAAGTTGATTAAAATATCTAGGGTGCCCTGCATAAGAGGGAAACTGTTATCAAAAGGCTGATGACTCTGAATGAAAGTATTCAGTATACTGAACAGTATATTTACCTCCATATTTCTATAGAGAAGGAAGTGCTTTCAAGGTATGAAACAAAGCAAACGGCAGTAAATACATTTCTTGAAAGAGGCAGGATAATTTCTCTTCTTTCTCATTCCAAAGTCAGTAAAATCAGAGTAATTACACTCAACACAGAATAATGAATTCCAACATTCCCTTTTATCCTTTCAATATGCCTTGAAAATTAGCACATTGCTGCCTCACAAAAATAGCTGTTTGTTCCCGTTAGTGTGTCACATGTTGTCACTGGATATGGTTTTGCCTGACTAGGTTTGAAAGGCACACATGAGACACCATCTGAAAAGCTTGCCAGGACATATAACATCAGTGATGAATGGCTAATGATTGTAATAGGGCGAAATGAGAAAATGGAGTATTTTGGTGTCTGCTTTGCACATGACTCAATGGCTGATGATTGTACAAAGATGGCAGGGAAGGTGGTGGTCCTTGTAATTTCTTCACTGTCAGACTGCAATTACAAATAGCCTGGCTACTTGCAATTGTGATTTTAATCAAATGCCATAAAAACCAGCACTGCTGCCCCAGCAGAATGACGCACAGGACTACATTCAGTGAGCTGATAGTCTCTTTACTTTGTTAATCTAATTGGCTCCTTTTTTTTTTTTCTAAAATCCTCCTAGTGATTTTCCTTAAAAATGTGCCTAGAGCCATTAAACACAGGAAGCATTAAAATTCCATTTTTACTAGTTGCTTTCCGCAAGCCCCTGATAAGTGGCATAATTACTGGTAAAAATTATGGATGGTACACAATTACTTAAATGCCATCCAACTCAAAGGAAGGCAGTCTCTGCTTGGAAAACACCTGTCCTGACCCTTAGACGATGTACTGTTATTGCCATCAGAGAAAACAAAAGCTAGAGCAAGATGATTGAGGAAATGCAGACCCAGCACTGTGAGAAAACTTATCTTTGGTCTCCTGTGGCCTCTTATCAGGCATGGACACATGGCTGGCAGAGCAGCACAGGGAATTGCTCCCCAGCTCCCACCTTGCAGCACACAAAGGCAGAGTAATCAAGCTGAGCAGTCAGACCAGAGCTGAGGATATGGGGCAGGGGACACGTGCAAATTCCACTTGCCTGTGCCCTTAACCTGAGACTAGCCCTGTGCTATTGCCATCCAGCCTGATCACATTTTGCACAGAGCTCCCCCCTCTCACTGACAGGAGCCACCACCTTTTCCTGGTCTGTACTGCCAAAGACAGGCTGCCAAAGCCCCTGAGCACTGAGGAATGATGCCCAGATCCAGCAGAATGAACTGGATCTTGCTCCCTGCTCTTCACACTCTTGAATGGGGTTGGTGGATCTAAGATACACACACACCCCAACACCACCAGCACCACAGCCTCAGCCATCCTGTTCAAGGGTATCTGCCTGCAGAGAACTGCACCTCCCCTGATGGAGGGATTTTGAAGGATATTTCCATATTTTTAGCTTAGGTTCCATATCACAGCTGAATGACAAATTTCACCCAAAAGCAACAGAAAATTAGCAGCTAAAAGCGTTTAGTGGATCAGGGCTACAAGAAGACTCAAAGGTTACAAAAATTCCTGTTTTGGAAATAAATCCATACTGAAAAGCTGGGCAATAGCAGAATTCCTATCTGCAGCTGCAGTGTCTCAGCAGTTCTCTGTCAGCCCCACACTCAGCCCCAGGTGACAGCCCTGTTGTCACTGCTTGTTTCTTCAAGCAAACCTCCCAGCACATCCCCTGCTTTGGGAGCCGCCGTAGGAACAGGCCCGGGCACAGGAGGGTGTCTGGCAGCCTGGAGCCAGCGAGGTGGAGGGAGCAGCGCTGCATCCAGAGATGTCAGGACATGGAGAGAAGCAGCTACTGCTGGGAGAGCCCCCAGCTCCCACACCTGAGACACAGCCCCCTCTGCTCCGTGCCCTCCCCTTCTGCAGCACGGCTGTAACAGGGAAAGGCAGGGAATGTACTGCCCCAACCTGACCCCTGCCCCAGCTGCAGGATTTGTCTGTCTGTGTGGCACCTCAATATGTGAGCGAGCTCTCTTCCCTTGGCTAGATGGCCATGGAAAACTGAGGCTTTATTTAGAATACAGGCTCCACTGGCCAGGTAAGAAGAGTTTGTGAGATGAGGTCAAAAATCTCTACCTGAGTGCCTCTGCCTGAAATACACATCTTTTGTTGAAGTTGTTCCTTAACAAAGAGGTACCGGAAAAGAGACTGTGACAGGATGAAGAATTGGTCGAGAGGTGAAAATAGGAGATTATTACTTAATGGTTTGTTTAGCAATACACAATGTATTCACAGATATCCCAGAGCAAATCGGGAGGTGATATCCAAGAACCAGGGCCAAGGCACAGGGACACCTGAGACCTTTCCCTATGAGGGTGTGCCTCTGCCCCACACACTCTCACACACACTCCCAGTCTGAGGCACAGGCATGCCCAGCGTCAACACCGGGCCTCCACAGCCCCCACAGGGACGCGACGAGAAGGGTGGGCACGGGCAGACAGCTCGGATAAAGGCTTGGATAAAGGCACGGATGAAGGCTCGGATAAAGGCACGGATGAAGGCACGGCTAGCAGCACCGGGTCTGGCTGTGCTTGCAGCCTCACTGCCTGCATGGCCGGCACCAGGGCTGCCAGGGAGCAAGGCTGGGCCAGGACCGGCTCCTCGCACCGCTCCTGGAGTTTCCAAGCCATTTTTAAACGCTCATATTTCCATTCCCCTGTCCATTTTCAATCGTACTGAGCACAGTAACTGAATTTCACACCCATCTCTCCCTGCATGCGCAGTCACTGCCTTTCACATCCTCTCAGCAAGAATTCTGTCTCTGCTGGTAAGGAGGCACAAAGTGTAGCTTCCCCAGTGAGCCGTGGCATGCAGGCAACACCTGGGAGCAACCACACCTGCCCCTCGGCCGAAAAATCAGCCATCTGCCTCGTCGAATCCCCGGACCAGCTGTGAGGCTAATCTATGCAATACAATTTATTTTTCAATCAGCCTGCCGGGCCCCTGCAGCCAAACGCCGCCCAGGAGGGGCCGTGTCCGAGGGGCTTCTGCGGCAGGAGTGGGGGCAGAGGCTGCCGCCAGAAACCTCACCATACTGTCCTTCCTCTGAGGGTAATTCCAGTGTTCTACTCCGAAGCACATGCCGAAGGGCTCCAGGTGTAAACCCCACGCATTTCGCGAGCCCCTTCCCAGGCTGGGGCTGTCGCCCCAGGGAGCTGAGGAGCAGCAGCAGCCAAGCGAGGCAGCTCTGCATCCTCTGGGCTACACCCCGCCATGCCACCACATTTCACAAAAGCGCCCAGCACCCGTTTTCAGACTTCAGAAACATTGCTTTCATTGAAATAAATTATAAAATGCCAAGATGGGAAAGCCTCCGATATTTATAGCGAGGAAGAGAAATGGTAACATTGTTTTAAAGGGTCTTTTTTAGATGCACAAAATTAAATTAGGTCTGTTATGTGAACACAGACTATAACAAGAAACGATTAATGAAAATCACCTAAGAAAGCCTATTTTTTGATTTCCCAGAATTACAGATCTCACCTTCTACATCATTTTGTGCAGACATGTTTCCTATGCCCTATCCAGACACTTCACATAGATCACTGCACTGATCGACTTGTTCCTCTGGATATCATTTACCTAACTATTAAATCCAATATTTTACAAACATCTTGACAACACCCGAACTACGCATCAAAACATGCGGATGGTCATTCCACCCCTAAACGAGGATTACACAGATCCCTCACAATCTTTACCAGAATCGGTCTGTTCTCGGAAAAAAATCCGGGATTTTTTTGTTTCCCACTCAACCTCTAGTCACAAATCAGCCTTTTGTCTCTTTCAGTAATTGCTTCACATTTATTTTTAAGCAATTTCTCAGTAAGTCAAATTCCCACTAAGAGCTCCCCGGACTCCCTATTATTTCCCAATGACAGCCGTAATTGCGGCTCCGCTTTCTGCCTGCTCCGCCGCAGTTTATTTAAGGTGGCCCCGGTGCGGAGTCGGGCGAGCCCCATCCATGCTGCCTTCCCTCCACGAACCTCACAGGGGGGCACAACTAACGGGGGATCCCAGGCAGGCAGGAGCCAACCCATCCCTGCTTTCCCCAGTGGAAAACAACAAATGGCTGCTAAAACAAATCGCACTTTGGTTTTATTGCTTGAGCCTAAAGCTGAAACAAAATCCTCGATATTTCTGTGTAAGGTTCTGCTAAATTCTCTTTTTATTTTATGTCCTGCAGGCGAAGTGATAGACACCGCAAATGGCCGCTCAGAGTTCGAATTTACAGGCCATTTACTGCGATTTCGGCTGTGAAATGGGCTGGCTCCTGCTGCCCCCGTGCAGGGACTCTCCTCTGCCCCGAGCTCCGCGCCCGCCGCACCCCGCTCTGCAGGGAGCTGGAGGCCATCGCCGGGCATCACTCGTGAAATGGATGAAAAGGAACGGCAGAAAGTGGCGAAGGTGGCGCAAAGTCTGCTCTGTGGCACACTAGGCAACTCCGACGCACAGACGCATTAATTTTAAATCGGAGAGGGTGTGCGAGGCTGCACTGACAGCTACAGAGATGGAGCTGCTGGAGTGTTTTATCATTTTGGAAAACGATTTCTGTCTGTGCTAGAAATTGCTTGGAGCTGACAAAATACAGTTGCTTCTTCAATCTTTAATGTTTCAAGCTAAATTGAAATGACACCTTTAATCAATGGATGAGACCATACAGGGTAGAAAACGAGCATTGCTATTACCTGTTTTAATTGCATACTTCAGAGTTGTTCTGCAGTTCAATAAAATTTCTTCCAAGGTCTGTGGCTGGTCTGCCAGTTCCCAGTTGTATTCCTGGAGCAGCTCATTTGGGTAATGGAAATCAATAACTTTTGTTGATCTATCAAAACTTTTCACCACATACTGAAGTAAAATGTCCACAACATCTTGTAGGAAAGACATAGTAGTTGTTTCTCCATTGCATGTCGGCAGAAGATCTGGGAATGGAGAAATTTAAAAAGTTCACTTCGTTTTATGACCACATCCATAGATTTTGAACAAAGCCATCTCCTATTTATGTTTACAAAATCTTTAAACAGTAGTCAATAAAAATATGTTTTGTTTTCATTTAATAAGCAAATTGGCAAGATTGTATTTTGAGGAACGTTCTGAGGGATAAGATTTAATATCCTATCTAAATTGGCCAATTCTGTCCACAGTATATTTCAGACCAATTATTAAGACAGTGAGAGCAGGGAAACAAGAAAAAAGGGAAAACGAATCTCGTAGGAAATAAGGATTGAGCAACAAATGCTACACGCAGCACCCTAAAAACTGTCATCTGTCCTGCAATAAAATACTTTCGTGGTGACTCTCCTATGCGAGTGACTTGTTGATAATTTAATGCCTTTTCCTGAGGCAATGCTGCACGGACTCTCGGTGTACACAAAGCTTTTGTTTCAGAGCGATGGCTCTGTCAAAGCCAGACTGTAGTGGAAGCCCCTAATTTGGGGTCCCGGGCTGCCGAGCAAACGGGAGAGTTCCTGGCCAGCGCATGTCGGCGGGGATCTGGGACCTACTCACTGGCGGAGACGCTACCTCCAAGGTCAGAAAAAATGAAGTGCAAAAATATCTCGAATTAAAGCAAACGAGTAGGAGAGCGCTCCATCTCCCTCCTCCCCTCCAACCTTAATTACATCGCAGGGTCTTCAATGAGAAGGTCGATACTATCAGTGTCTCTTAGAAAGAAAAAGCCGCGGGCTCCAGTACGCGGGATTTTACTGCTTTGGGTTTTTCTTTTCGGGATTTTTTGTTGTTTGAGTGATTTTTCGCAGATTTGAGAAATGCCCGGCGGGGGCCAGGGCTGAGGGCGCAGAGCTCCACCGCGCACCGCCGGACCCCCCACGCGTCCGCGCAAGGCGAGCGGAGGCAATTTCCCGACCGAACCGCTGCTCTTTTCTTGTTAGTTTTAGAGAAGCAGCGTGCCCCGGGAGCGCCGTTACCTGTTGAGTGCAGAAAGGCGTAATTCACGTCCGCTTTTTGGCAACCGCAGGGTTTTTTGTCGCAGGTGCAGGTCGGCCTCGGCTCCGCTACCCCCGGGGCTGCTGCCCTGGCGCCGGTTTCCACGGGCTTCTCGGCATCTCCGTAGAGCAGGGCTTGACAGCGACACGGACACACGACCTCATTACCGGGGCATCGACCCTCCTCCCCCGCCCCCCCGGCCCGGGGCAGGTCCCGCGGCGCTCCGCGGGCGCGCAGCCGCGCCCCCGCCGCGGGCTACCGGGGCCTCCCTGCCCCTACCGCAGAGACTNGGAGGGTCCATGGAGCGGGCTGCGGGCTGGGGGCGTCTCGCCCGCTCCCCGCCCCGCTCCCCAGGATCCCCCTGCCCCGCAGAGCCCCCCGGCGCTGGCCCGGGCTCCAGTCGCCGTCGGTCCCCGCCGCCCGCACCGCTTCGTCCCGCCGGTCGAGCTGTCACAAANCCCGTGGGCGCCCCCGGGGCGCGCTCGCCGAGCTGCTGCCCGGGACGGGGCGGGCGGCTCCACGGCAAGAGGCGCCGGCTGTTCTAAGGGGTGTCCGCACCCTGCATCGGCGGAGCGAGGGGCGGCGTGGGGAGGACGATAGCGCTCGGGGCAGACCCGACGCTTTGCTTGAGCTGGGGCTGAGGCTGCCTTGGGGGGCGAAGGCGAGCGAGGGTGCCTGTGCTGTCTTCACCGACGGTCCATGCGGGCGGAGAGGGCTGAGCCGCCCGGTGCCGCTGAGCGGAGTGGAATGGTAGTTTTCCAAGTCTTGGCGTAGGCGGCCGCGATGGTCCAGCCTGGTACCTCGAGGGGAAGGTTGGGACTACGGGGAAGTGTCCTCAGTCCTTTAAGATGCAAAGCGAAGGGAAATCCCCCCACCGCACCTGCCACTTTTGCACCGGGGCATCTCCGTAGGTGCAAGCAGGGCACTCCTGGGCGGCGGTGCCGAGGCCGGCTCAGCCCGTACCGCCGGCGGTCCCGGGATGGGGAAGAGACAGCCCCGAGCCCTCGCTGTCCCATCGGCCGGCCCACAGCCCCGCCGGGCGCCCCGTCGGGCCGGGCCGGCGCGGAGAAGGCGCTGCTGGTGGAGGGGCCCGCTCGGGGCTGGGCTCCCGCTGTCCCTCCTGCTCCCGGGCGGGCAGGAGCGTCCTGGCTCGTACGGACGTGCAGGGGAAGCCTTGCGCGACGCCGCGCCTGCCCCCGCGTGTCCCTGGAGCCCCGCGGCGCTCCCGGGGGCTTCCCGCAACATTCCGAACTGGGGACCCTGGTGGAACCGCCATCCTCGCTCCAGCCCGAGGAGGCAGAGGGCCCGGCGGCCAGACGGGAAGAGCAAGAGAACAACTGTTCCCATTCCCTTCACGGCGTCTCTGAAGGAAACCAAACCTCCCTTTTCCACCCAGCCGGGTCTCCGAGGGAGCCTTTCCCTGCCGCGGCTGCCTCTCCTCTGGCACAGGGATTTCAAGCCCTGGCTTTGGAAGGAGACAGGCGGGACCACACCAGGTCAGGATGTGGCTCTGCCGAGACCGCTGGTCACGAAGGGCCCCCACGCTGCTCGCAGCCAGGCCCTGTGCTCAGCCCGGGGCATCTCTGCTTTCTGCAGGCACCCACATGGTGATGGGGAGGAGTGTCCCCCCATGAGACCTCACAGAAATGTCTCAATGCTTTAAAACACTGCTGTGATGGGAAAGCAGAAGAAAACCAGTCCAGCCATCATTTTGTGTGAAATTACAGTCTGTTCCACTTGCCGCATCACACTGGCTTGCACGTAGACAGTAACTCCAGCTTTCCAAGGCCAGAGGCTGCTGTGAGCCCTTCCCTGCCTTGCTCACTCATGCCCCAGCCCACAGTGTTTTGCCGGTTCTGGGTGTAATTCAGGCACAACCAACCGTATCACTGCTTTGTACGTTTTTATTTACTTCACCGTTTTAATAATACATGACAAAGCAACTTTAAAACATTTCAAAATTTTAACAATTTATTGCAAATGTTACATTACAGTATATTTTAATCCGGTGCACAGCCTTGTAACTAGTTGCAGATGAGGAAACCATGGTTATCTGTCTCTGGGGAAAAGGCCAAATGTGCGTGGGGAACGGACAAACCCAGCCCCTGTGGCTGACTGCTGCCGCCAATTGTCACATTTAGGAGAGCTGAGGAACGGAGTAGGATCAGGCCTTTATGCTCTCATCATGAAATTTGCCTTCTCTTGCTTTGCAGCTGGGAACACGCAATTACGAATCCTGAAAGGAAGTGCTGCAATTATCTGTGTGGTTTCTGTGAAACAAGGTCTTTTGAATAAGGAATCAGGGGAAAATTTGAACACTGTGGCTATTGCTTTTATTTTCATTTAATTTCTAGTGGAACTGATTACGAATGATCATTACATTTCAGCAGCAATCAACCAGAGAGTGTATTTCTATTCCTTTCTTGGTACCCCAGAGATTAAGATTCCTAAAAATCTAATGCAAATGAGAACAAAGCAAACATGATTTAAAAGTTCATCACTTAGACACAAAGCTCAGAGGCAGAGGAGAGGGCTGGATATACTTCTCATAAATGGACATCTCCAACATAAAGATTATACACACAATATTGACCTTTAAAACTGGCTACTAGCTTTACAGTAAAGTCAATAATGAAATAAACTGCCATAGTATGCTATCCAATTAATTGTATACATTAATTTTCATTAGAGGGACACTTGCCACTAACAGGTCATCCCAAAATTTAGTCAATGTAAACTAAAATAAGCAGAAATTCCTCCATGGTGCTCTTGTAATTTTTTTTTCCTGTAAAACAACTTATTAGAAACAATAACTACGGTTTTCTGAAGGTACACATGGAAATTTGAAAGCTTAATTAGGGAACTATAAAGTAAATTATTATTTTGATTGGATGAGACTGATGAAATGGAAAAAAAGAAATATGCACTGAGGAAAGTAAACTAAATTTAAGCTGTTTAATAATTTTAGGATGTAGCAATGGTACATGAAAAAAACTGATTTTTATATTAGAGAAGAATATGGTACGTGACTGACAGTGTCCCTTTGCAATGGTGTTGGGCTGTAAACCACAGTAATTCATATTCACATGAACACACACATAAACTTGAAACATTGAAGATTAAAAAAAAAAAAAAGGAAACACATGGTATAAAATGATAAAAAAAATTATGCTAATAAAAGCCAAATGGCAGCAGGAACAGCATCAGCAGCTAGAACTGCTGGATAAGGCGCCGGCGCTGTGAGGTTTTCCGCAGCAGTCGTCTGTAGTCATAGGGATTATCTTCGGCTTTGCTCTCTTCCAGGGGTCTTTCTGTAACCCTCGACCTACGGATTAAGCACAGAAGTGTTTTAGAAATTAAAGTCAAAACATTTACCTTGGCAAACACTCCTAATCGACTGCTTAACCTCCACCCTTGTGGGGGAAAAACAAAAGGAGAAAGAAAAAAAACCAGCTGACTTTGCTAGGCCTCTTCCTGTGCAGCACAAAACAGGCACCTCGGAACAAACACATTATATGCTAGAAGCAGATGAACACAGAAGAACAACATGTTCTTCTATGAAGGGGACATAGCATGGGGATGCTTTGCAGTAGCATTTGCCTAATGGTTACTGCACCAGATTTTCAGTTGGCATAAATTTGTTTGCTCTCTATTTAACCTGCCTGTGGAGTTCACTGTAAGTGTCCATCTCATTTTTTTTCAGATGGTAAGCTGCATTTTGCATGCCACCTCTGACAGGCTGGAATAATGATGTGGCATCAGCTGTTACCATGGAGAAAGATTAAAAATAAAATACCGTTACTTAAAAAGTAAATTACTCTGAAATAATTACAAAAATGTGTAGTGTTCTACACTTAAGGTGCCCCCATCACTGGTCCTATACCAATGTCAAAGGTAAACTGCTAAATAAAAAGTACTCAAGGCTTCACTTCTGTAGATTGAAATGGCTGTACAGTCTTTATATCCTGGTGACTCTATTCAAGAGATACTGAAGTGCAGAAATGTTTATTAATTGCATTCATCTGCCCTCTGAGGTAACTGTAAATTTGGAAGTTACACATATTTTGTTTTACTATGGCTACTTAGGCTGCAATCAGAGCAGCAAACAGTAAAGGGTAAGAAATTCCTTTTAGTAAGCTCAGTAGCAAAACTTTCACTCACCTAAACCAGACCCCAGGGTGACAAATTTGGGGTAATTAACTGCCTTAGAAATGCAACATTTTCTAATGGTTGTAAACTATACGGTAATTCCCTGATACTATTACTTTTATTTACGTTTAATTAATGTCTTCACTTTCCTGAAACTAATTTAGATCCTACATGAAAAAACGGCTGGATATGAATTACATAAGGCACACAAAACATTCTACATTCTAAATGTTCTACAAACAGTTCCTCTATTACTACAGATACATTTTCAAATTCAGCGCTCATCCCAGGCATAGCGTTTCCCTTAAGACTTTGACTTAGATAGTTTTCCAAGCTTTTCTTACATTTAGGAACATGCAAGAAGATACCTTTACATTAAGATATATAGATGTGTGTTTTGCACATGCAGTGTGTGTGAGTGCAGTGGCAAGAGTGAGAATATGAATTTCCTTAGCCTGGCAGTGGTCACCCTCTATGAAGTCTATGTGAAAAAAGAACCCTCCCTTTGGGGTTTTTCTCCTGGCTGTCCACCTTGGCGAGGTGTAGGCAGGCTACAGACACCTGTGCTGCTACAGGACAGCAGGAGAAGGAGGCAGTCAAGCTGGAGTCTTATAAGACTTTAACATGCACATGTCTGGCACATGTCCACCCTATTTAAAACCTAACTAATTAGAAATAGAGTTTTTAGGTTCTGCTTCAGTTTAATTTCATTTTAGATCAGAGATGCAGAATGTCTGTCCATCTGGCCCTTGGGAAACCAAAAACTGGCAGGTAGGCTGAACACCAATCACAGTGGCATTTCTCCCTCTTGCATGGGGAATATTCCCATTTTGAGATGGGAAATTTTAGCTATATGCTTTGCAAGATAATTTGACAAAATTTCATGTCTAAAACAATAGCTTTATGTATAATTTGAAAATGCATTTCTTTTATTTTTATTAATATTTTGGATATGTCAACAAGGATAATATTTATTTTTTTCCTATTACTATTTTGTATGAATTACCGCTCAGTAGCTCGTAAAATGGAAGTCCTGCGCTCAATTGGGTACCGCTTCCTTCTTGTGGTAGTACTGCTGTCCTTGGAGCTGGAGTCAGTAGATGAAATTTCTTGGTAGTAGATATCTAAATCTAGCACTTTTCTCAGACTGTCAATAAATAAGAACACTAAGTTAACAGTTTAACTTTTCAATATTATTTTCAACATACAAACCCAAGGCAGCCAAGTATCATTACTAGTTCTGTTTATGTGTTGAGGATCTAAGGAGAAATATATATAGGCATATATATAGGCACAAAAAATCAGTCTCTGAAGTATGACTGCTGTAAAATGTAGATATTGAGAATTTTGAAATGCTAAATACTTTTATATATTCATAAAGGAGACACAGATTACTGAAATTGTTTGGGTTTGCCGTTAGACTCAGTGGAGAGGCATTTTTATGGTATAATTCATCTGGTCTATTTTAGATATCTCTTTAAGCAAGAGATTAATAATTTTCCTAAAGATGACTATTTTTTTTCTCTGAGTACAAGAAGAGAGTCTAAAGCAACTAGTTCAGATATGAGTATCAATAATGCAGACATCTCTTCTTTTGTTAGGTGAATGCTGTTGAGGGTACTATACATACAGAAAAAAATCAATCCCGACATTCATTTTAGTATGGCTAAGGAAATAAATAATACCCTAAAAAAGAATCTGAATAGAGAAGTTCAGAATTCAATCCTCACATTGTTAGAAACCAGAAGTAATTAACTGATTTCACTTGCTATGTTCCACTAATACAGAGTCAGCACATGAAAGAAGATGCAGTCAGGGAACTGGTTAACTTGATTTAAGATGAGTGAAACCTAACTGAGGCCAATGAGGGAAAACACTAGATTTTGGTGTGTTAGTTATTTTTTCCTCCTAGACTGGAGTCAATAGGTGTGAAAATTTTTTTAGGATCCAAATGACATGAGAAAAAAAGCTGAAAGAGACCAAACATGGGGGACATGGATGTTAGGTCAATCCTTTAGGCTGCGGCATAATCAAGTGCTATTTAAATTGTGGTTCAATGAAGCTCAATGCTGTGAGCACACTTTATATAGATGTAATGTCATGCAACATCCTCTAAGATACGTATTTTAGCCACAGAGTTTGTATTCCTCAGCTGAGGACCGTGCAGAGAGCCCATTCATCTGGCAGCTATGAGCAGGCTGCCATCGCATACATGATGTCACAGCAGTGCCACTGAGGGGGCAACAGAAAAGCCTCAGTATAGAAACTCAAATAAAATAAAGCTGTGATGTATGTCAGGAGCTGTGAACCAGATCTGCAGCACACATAAGGATCTAAGATATAGAAGGACAGAATACACCTATTGCTTCCTTCATTTCTGCAGAGATCCATCAAAATAGGTTAGTTACGCTGGGAAGAAAACACTTCTGGTTCAAATTTCAAGGGCTACTCTTCTTTAGCTGTTATTCATAGTTATTGTTCTAATTTTTTATTATCTATTTCCAGACATTCATATATTTTTAGGAGAAAAATTTGAGTCTTTGTATTTTTGCTGACGAAAAAGAACTGGTTGCCCATTTGCTTTGACTAGAATTTTAAGCGCCTTCAATAATTTTCTGTGTCAGAACTATCTTTGATGTGGACCTTATCTTATTATAATTGCCTGTGTTACCATGGTAAAGGACCACGTTTTAGGAAAACTGAATGACTGAATTCTATAATGGATTTTAGTCAATGAAAATTGCATTTTAACTTTGTATATATGTCCCCCCGTGAATCACCAAATTACCATTTTTTTAATGCTTTATTCTCCTGGTTGAAGTACAGCTAAAGACTAGTCTAGAGTACTGGAGTGACAATAGTGAGATAATGAAAAAAATTACCTTTCTTTTCTTGGTTTCCGTTTTTCATCTTGTATTGATTTCTAAGAAAATAAAAAGTAATTAAAAATACTAAAAGGAAAGCTTATGTAAACGTAAAATTCATCAGTGTTAGGTGGGAGAGTGTTGTATATTTTTCAGTAAAAGAAATGATAGAAAATAAGTAAATGTCCCAGAAAAACCTCTTTTAAGAACCTTTGAGACTGAAAATGAGATTAGCATTGTTGCTCCCAAATTTCTTGCCATACTATGAAAAAAAAGCCGAAGTATTGATGATCAGAACAGAAAAATGAGATCTAAAACTTTGAAATAGCTATAGCTGTTTTAATGATGTTGAACACTATCTCACTGAGGCAAATTTACTGTGATGCTATGAGTATTTCCATGAATAGAAGCAATGCAGTGGGAAAATGCATAATCCTATTCTCATTAATGCCAGCGTAGTCTTCATCCAGGTTTAGTAGAATAAAATGGACAAAGGCCCCATTTAAAAACAGTATAATAGGTGACAAAAGAACCTTTAGGATACAAGATTTCTAAAAATGCAGAGCAGAGGAGATTCGTAGGGAATGTGAGTAATTTCTTATCTCTAATAGAGTTCTATCCCTACAGCCAAAACAATGCTATGTTTCAGCACCTAACACATCATACTTCAAAGGCAGCATTTTTTAGTGTAGATTGTGGTCTTAATTGTGTTTCTTGCAAATGAGTGAAAATGTATTAGAACTAGGAACTGTGAAGTCACTGAGAATCAGAAATCCTGATGGACTTCAGTATGCAGGCAAATGAACATGACATATGATTTCAAAATGATAGGCTGATTTAAAAAAATATACGCCAAAATAAAATTCTCGT
>VZTT01028661.1:129749-181357 GCA_013400855.1 Buphagus erythrorhynchus | reverse complement strand
TCAAGGGTTTCATGTTGCACCCACCAGAAGCAGAAAACGGAAGCTCACCTTACATTTTAATCAGTCTTTCTCTCACTTAATTTTAATCTGACCCTGAGTAATACCCCCTAAGAAGATTCATTTAGAAGCAGATTACAGCATCTAATTTGCTAATGATGAGACATCATCCTCAGAATCACAATCTTCCATTGGGACTTAGTAAATGCATCAGGAAATAAGATAAAAATGTCCTGAGCCCTAAGCATTGTCTTACAGCTGAAGTGCTTGTCCTCAATTCTTCCCAGTCCTGGCTCCAGTCCTGCCTCAGAGTCCAATCCTGTACCTGGCTGTACTGGAGTGGACTACAGTAAACAAGCAGAAAAAGCCAGGGTAAGGGTATGTTTGGGTTGGGGACCTGCAGGGAGGAACAAGGCAGTTCTCTTAGCTCAGTGCTCCAAGACCAAGAGGCTCAGGACTGCAGGCAAGTATGGATTGCAGCTGGCACTTGCAACTGGAAATATGTTATGAAGAGACATCATAGAGATGAGAGATCTCACAGTTTACAGCCAGGGGAAGGACAGCTGTTTTTTTACCAGGATTTGTGATCAAGTGTAGGGGCAGGATTTTCTGTGAAAAGCAAAGAATCATGGGACACATTTGGGGAGTGAAACACGGGGGAGCCTGGACCAATTGCAATGGAACAAGGAAGGGAGGAAAGGGACTCTGGAATATTTTGCTCAGGAAAGGTACTTATATGATACAGAAGCTCTCAGAAAAAAATAGAATATTCTCTATATTCTCTGGTTATGAAATTGTTTGTTATTACAACCTGGATCTGCTTAAATTCACTGGAAGACTTTAAAGTTTTTCAATTTCTAAAGGGTAATTTTGTGTAATGAAATGAATTCTAACAGCTGAAGAAACAGAAGACGTGAATGGAAAGAAATGCATTAAAGCCAAAAGTGCCATAGTATCTTCAACTTATATCCCAAGCAGAAACAGAAAATCTGTCAGAAAGGTCTCCAGACTAGGCAAACTGAGTCAGCATCTCAGAAGTCACATTAAGGGTAGCAGAGATCTCAGAAGTATTGCAAAAGTATTTGCTTTGATCAGCAAAGAAATCCGTGTTCAATAAAAGGAGTATTGCCAAAAGTCAAGCTGAGTCAGACTTGCAAAGGATTTTAAAAGACACAGTAAAAGATTTCCCAGCTGCATGAAAGAAAGAGGAACATGTATGGAAGAAAACCATAACAGTAAAAATCAAGAACTAGCTTCCCAAAATTGGCTAGAACACAACCTGTGCACCCATCTCACATGCAAAAACAGAAGACCATAGAGAAGTGAATGTGGCCTTCTCTTCCAATTTCCATTACATTCATGAATGCTCAAATAGAAAAACTCAATATCCTGGGCACCACTGTAGTTCCTGAGGTCAGGAAGACAATTGGAGGGGGCACCATAGGCTATAAACGGAGAAACAGGGGAAGAGCTGCTCCTCGCACCTCCTCTCCAGGCTTTGGCTGGTCTGGCACCAGGCAGGCAGGAGGTGCCATCAGCCCTACAGAAACAGGATCCATTTCTACCCCATTTCCCTAGCCTCTCTCCTCCAGCTTCTTCTCCTCTAAAACAATGCTCACTCCAGCAGTGCTCCCTCCAAGATGGACTTCTGGATGTACCTGTATCATAGCTACTGCAGGATGGGGCGTAGAGGGGCAGAAGAGTTTTTGCAGCCTGCTCTTCATCTTAGAGAACAGACAGGCAAACTCAGCAGTCCTGCTCCTGTGTGATGCCCTTGCCAGCAGCCACCCCAGTGTATCTCTAGGTGGTCAAGGACAGAATTTTCTGTAGGATTACTGAGAAAACATATTTTTTATCAAGAGTGGGAGGAAAGTCCAACTGTGAAGAGGGCAATTCTCTGGGAACTGGTATATTCTTTCTGTACAAAAATGACAAAACTGTCTTCTGCAACCTCTTCTGTTTGGCAGGGAATTCAGGGTGGGATGTGGAAGGAAGGGTTGTTCAGGGTTGTCAAGGAAGGAAGGAAAGGGGAGATCTGAGGCTACATAGGGAGGATAGAGAGATGCCTCCTTGGCAATATTGATCCTTTTCTTTTGCACTTATGAAGAAGTCAAGAATCTCCTGTTGCTTCTCATGCTGCAGTGCAGTGGATGGAGTCCCTGAGCACAGAAGGGACATCCCACTAGTATCTGCTGTGCATCTCACCCATGCTGTGTTGCTGGCCTGAGGGCTGGGAATGGTAACATCATCTCACCACATGCACCAGCCCACCCCATTACTGGAGAGCCAGCTGGAATTTGTTGATTTAAAATATGCCTATGTGCCATTTTATCCCACACAGCAATATGGCATGGTGGAGAATAGGTATTCTCCTAGGTGCAATGTTTGTTTGGAATGTGACAGGGAGAGCCCAACTGATGTCTGGCAGTTAGCAGCATGTAAACTGCCTGTGGCTCTTGGTCCTTGTGGTGCCAGCTGTCACAGGAACTTGCAAAGACTTACCTCCTAGAGGATTTCACGATGCTGTATATTCATATTTGCACCTTGGACCAGTGATGCCTAAGTGTTACAATACATTTGTAACAGAGTTTGTCCTTTAAGTTCCTTCTCACGCATCATTTCCTCCTCATGCTTTTGCTTCCTTTGGGGAACCAAAGTGACACAAAATAGATGGGAGCAATCAGAGTATTCAGACCAACCCACTAAGGCAAACATGGCCAGTGGAGATACTAAAAGAAGTAAGAAAAGCTGATCATTGGCAGAGACAGGTTCTCCAACAGCTTCTACCGGCAACTGAGTTGATGTGAAAGAGGAAAGTGGTTTTAAGATGGAACTTTGTACATTTCTGAGTGCAATTTTGTGATTGGGGGAAAACTAATCAAATGGTTCAGACATTCCTTTCTATTGTGTGTCCTGCACTGGGGTGTACACCAACACCAAATAGAACCAGTATGATCAGCTGACTGTGCTAGTACTGCCTGCTGGGAATTTGCACTTTCCATAAGCCATGATGGCCACTTATTAGCCAGGGGTCAGTGGATATCATCTATTTCCTAAACTGCACTTTAACATATGCTACAATTTGGTTTTTATCCATTTGGTTCAGGTAAACAGCAGTCCTACAAAAAAAAGGTATTGCATAGACCCCTATGGAAATTATCACATGGCCTGGAACTGTACTGAGTGTAGATAGGAAAACCTGGCTGACTGAAAATAAGTAGGACAGTTTCTAATGTGAGAGAAGGTGTGATCTGGGGAATTCAACAGATTAACATGTATGGTGCAGCTGTTCATAAGTGGCATGAAAAATATCTCACAAAGTTATGAGGTTCTGCTTTAATTTTACAGATGGAACTACAAATATTATAGAGTACAATTTTGCTAAGTAACAGAGATTGTGCATGTAACCCATTACTTGAACTGAAGGAGAAAGGGAAAAGGAAAATAGAAACTTATCTGTTCACTTGCAAATAAAAATGACATTTCATATAACAAACTTCAGGACTACATTACTGGGAAAAAAAGAAAAAGATATCTAAATATGTCACAGTTATATTTCACCAAAATAATAAATGTGGGTTGATATGGTATCTTTCATACTCAGGAAATTCCTCATGGGTACACATGATGACACATGGATGTCTGATCAGTTGATCTGTAGCAAATTCAGCTATTACACATTCATCTTTGCTCACAGAGATATTTCAGTTTTGCAATCTAAGGAAGAATTACAAAGTTGGGGAACATATCAGATTTAGAAATCTGTCTGCTCAGATTTTTTTTACCTAAAGTCATGAGCTCTCCAGAATCAGTTTTTGTGACTTTCTTTTAGAGGAAGGAATTCTCGTCTATTGTCATTAATTGGGATGGACTTTGAATATCAAGAACTGAGTGGAATTTACATGTAATAGGTGGCAGCTGATAGCCTTTTGCCTTAAGGGAAGGACATTCAAAAGGAAGTGCTAAAGAATTTCCAGGAAAATACAAGCACAGTTTTGCATACTTATATTCAAATCACTCTCTGAGTTCACACAGCAACATTTAAGGTGCAAAGAACAGCTAGTCTGTAACCCACCAGAGATATAAAAGTATGAAGTGTGCATTTCTGAAATAATCATGGGGTAACAAAGATCAGTTCTGATACCTGACTTGGTGTCTTGTGGAACCTACCAGAGCAAACTACCAGATGTTTTCAAGTAATTTTTAGTTTGAACTAGAGAATCCCTTTCAGAGAGCAGGTAGTCTTGACTAAAAATTAAATTAAAAGTCTTATGCTTGGTTTCACCAATCCTCTGACAAGGTTTTCTAGTGATTAATCACTTTCACCTTTAAAAATTTACACATTTCAAGATTTACCAATTTCCTTCAACTGGATTTTATTACCTATTAATCTACTAGTTTAAATGTCAAAAACCACATTCAGCTTTTGCCAGTGCCAATTTTCCCAGTGGTCATGTATAAATTGCCAGAAATTGCCTATAACCCTAGCTCACAGGAAGGGCCCAAAAAGACTTTCTACAGATCCTCTCCTACCTTGTCTTTTAGATTTAATTGATCTGTAACTGACAGCAAGGAGTGGAACTTTATTTGCTCCACTGGGTCAGTGGATCTCTATCTTCAAACCCCCACCCTGTTTTGGGTGAGAAATGTACATCCACCTCCCCACACTAACCACGAGCAGAGGGTGGCTGGAGCAGGCTTTGCTCAGCCTCCTCCACCAAAAGGACTGTGATTTGATACAGGGGGATGTGCAGCCTCATGGTGAGGCTGCAGCCTCTGGTGAGGAAGCTGGCTCAGGTCCTGACATCAAGGGCTCCCACAACTGCTCAGCGATGTGTGTGCCAAGCCTTGCAGCTGCAGCTATCATTTCATATATACTGTGATGCTGAGGCAAGCACTGGGAGGTGGTTTAGCTCCTAGGTCCTCTTGGCAGTAGCTCTGGAGGTCCTCAGCAATCACTGAAGTACACGGCCAAGTGAAAAATTGCTAAGGAAGGTATCAAACACTATGCACAGTAGCTTTAAAGAACTCGCTTGCTCTTTAACCTTCTAAAGAGGAGGCTGATAAAAGCCATCAGGAAATACATCTCCAGCACTGTCCTTTTTTAAAAGCAGGAAGCAGCCTGAACATTTCCAGGACCAATTTGTGATCTCTCTCTCTGTCTGCACAGTTACAGGTGGTGTAAATGGCCCTGACACCTTGCAAAGCCTCCAGCCCTCCTGCCTCTGAGGTGTGCAGATGGCAGACAAAACCCTTCACCTTAATGTAAAAACAGAATAGGACTTGCTATGGACTGAAAAATGTCCCAGCCACACTGGTAAGAGTAAAGCCTGAGTCACGTCATGGATGTTTTTTTGCTGTGGTTTGTCTGGATTTGTTTTTGAGTGACAGTAGGAGATGGATTTTTTTTCCAAATACCACGTAGTGAAAAAAATGAAGAAATTAGGAAATGGGAAAATTAAGAGTTCCTGTGCAGCCTTCATTTGATTCCCTTTACACACATACTTTATTGCTTGCTCTCTTCAACACTTTCTTTTAATCCCTTGGGGCCCATTTCGTTCTCTAAAGACACTGTAAAGACATATCGTGAAAGAGACAGTGGTTTACAGGCAAATAGGACAGGCTTATAGTTGAAGCACTTGAATGTGGCCCTAGAGGACTGGGACTGAGTCTACAAATGACTTAAGACCTGTGTGTACTAAGCTTGTCTGTCGTCCTTGGACCTATGTTTGAGGCATCTCAGGGTTCACTCAGGGCCTTGCAGAACATTTTCAGGCCTCGTGCTGGTGGCAGCAAGGACAACACAGGAACATCCATCCTAGGCAGGATTTCCTGTTTTGCCAGGCGTGGGCACTTCAGGTTCCCTCTCTGCTGATTCATTGCTGCTGCTGTGAGATCGCACCTCAACATCTCCAGTTTCCCTGAGGCTCATCCTGCCTATTAAATATAGGACACATTTTGGACCTAAGGCTAGGCTTTTAGGACTAATCATTTTAATATTGGAAACAGAGATTCCAATCAGAGGTTAAACAGAGCACTGTTCTACATTTAAGATCATTCTCTCTGTACCATTTCAGTGTGCATCACCACAAAGTCCCCCAGTGTGTCCAGGCTGCGGAGATGGGCAGTAAGCATTCCCACAGCAAGTCATCTGCTGTCCTCCCCTTTCCCTACCCACCTCCTCTCATCTGAATCATTTATCCCCCTCCTTACTCTTATATCACACTCTTTTGTCTTCTCACTCTTAATTTGCTTACACTGCAAGTGTAAATGTAATGACTTGGGCTTTATCATTCCCTTTCACCAGTATCTCTTTCTAGGATAAGGTGACATAACACACCTTTTGAAACCCCTATTAAGTGGTAATAGCATGTGGCATACAACTGTGCATCATATTAACTGGACAAGCCTTGTATTAATTTATGAACCCCAGTGTATTCTGAGTGAGACCCATGTGGACACAACACAGGTAGAGCATCAAGGCGTTTTCCCCACACTACCTTTCTCACTTTAAAGATTTTGACATCCTATCTACCACAGTAAACTCGGAATTGAGGTAATTTTTTCTTCAGGGAAAGGCACTGTAAAGTTGTATTCATTAGTATTCATTAATAGTTTGCCATGAGGAAATTAATAATTTCATATTCACTTCAGAGTCTGAAAGGTACATAGTAATTAAAAGGAGGAAAGTTTTGCATAAGTATCGACCTTCCAAAAACTGAGTGCAATGTGGGTTTTACGGAAAAAATTATCCAATATCCTACGGACTCTGTCAAGATGTGTACTTGCAAGAAGACATGTTGAGACTGCCTGAGGCCCCTTCTTTCAGTAATTTTCTGTTCTGTATTTGATTACACAACTGTACCATTCCTGTAATTTAGAGGTAGCATTGAATGGATGCTAAAACACTTACTTCCAAGAAAGGAACATTTAAAGAGATTCAGGTGCCTAAATATAAGAAGAGCTGTCTAATGTCATTTTAGATGCTCCAAGAAGCCCGTCTGGCTTGCAGCTGCTGCTCCAGCAGGGCACAAATCCTGCCATAAATCCTGTGTCAAAGCTGCCAACACATTACATGACTCCAGCAACTGCCGCCATCTCCAAAAGCATTATGTTTAGGTACCTGCACTTCCCCATTTCAATTACATTGGAACACTGAAAACAGAGAGTCATTGGATAAACTCAGATCTAACTTCAGCCAGGATTTCCTAGCCACACTGTGTGATTACTCTCATTTCTCTGCTTCAGTCCTTCCTGCTTAGTTTAGAGTTTGTTGTCTCTTGAGGTGTCAAGGCAATTTTGGTGAAACGGCTGACAAATCAGATGTGGCTGCAGGAGCCCAGTCTGAGGAAATGCTGGTCTGCATTCAGAAATCAGCAGACGTGGCATTTCTACTCAGCCCACTAATCCTTGTGCAGCTGGATTTAAAGTTAGAAGCATGCCTCTTACAAGCACTGTCTCTTCTTACCCTGTTGCCTGGTTTATGCTGGTTTGGGCATGGGGGTTTTTGCCTGAAATTCATCCCTGAAGGAGGCATGACTTGCAGTTACAGAGAAGGGTAAATGCTTCTGCAGTCTTAGGGCAGGAACAGGATCAGGCAGAGGAACCAACAGGACTATGGTAAGGTTACACAGATACCCACGATATTATTCCCATCAGGCAGGTTCAGTCTGTGATGCTTTAATAGGGTGCAAAGAAACATACATGGATCCTGAAAGGATGTTGCAAGTTCAAAGAATAGATGTTGTTAAGAAGATTTAAGATTTACGGTCTGCTAATGAATGTCCTTAAACTTGTATGTGTGCTTCAATCTTTATTTTACCAGTATTTTCTAGTTGGAGAAATAACCTTTGGCATGCCTTCTTCAGCCTCTTTGCAGATAGAAACTCAGCTAAACAATTTTCCCACCTAATTTCAGTGGAGTTGAGTACCTGAACATCTTTATGCATTTGACCTCCAGAGCTTGTTTATGTTAGAAAATGTTTAATTTTGTTTCATGAGAGCAGTACATCTTCCTTGCTGTAGGTCAGCTTATGTGCCAAAAACAGTCTTTCTATCAGTCCAAGTCATACTATTTTGCCAATTAAAATAAGCTGCACTAGCAAAAGAACTGTTTTGATGTGAACTTATATGTACCGTAGAGTTTTCAGCACTATTCCTAAGTTAGGATAGGATTTTTTTTTTCATGTTACTGACAGCTTGCAAGTGCAGTTTAGACCAAACAAGGTGAACTTTGCCCAACCCAGTAAAATATTAATACTGTTAAGTATCAACAGCCATGGGAAAAATACATTCAGATTTGGTAGACATCAAAATGCTGGTGGGCCAAGCTGAGCTATTCCGGATGCTCACCTGGAGATTTATTTAAGCTACTCTGAGCATTGCTATCTTGTGAAAACCAGTTTTACTGATGTGTCACTCCATTGATGCTCCACAGAATCAACAGAGACTGCAAGGAGAAACACCCTGCATTTCCAACCACTTTGCAAAATATGGGTCAAATGTATCTTAGAACAAGAAAATGTTCTGACATTTCACTGATTTAAAAATGTATTCTTCAGAAATATTTGTATATGTTGTGAGTAACAAGGATGCTTTCTTCCTCCCAAGTCTCTTGTGCATTGAGACCACAGGATTCTCAGGTAGGATTGATTTTTTCTGTTGTATTTTTTGGGGTTTTTTTGGGCAGAGTGACATTTAAGTTTAACTGTTGTTATTGCACCCCAGCATAAAGCAAACTGCAGACAAGAATATCAGTATAAACATGACAATCCTACCATGTAGGAACTGTGATTTCCCCTTCTCTGCCTCAAAAGCTCAATGCATACCCCAGCACATATAGGCACCAAAGCTGAAAAAGAAGAAGGTGCTCAGTTCCAGATTACATGCATCAAAAACTTTTATTTGTGGTCACTGTAGTAATTATACACTTAACGGGCTAAGTTATAATCTGGAAAGCTATGCTGGGAATGAAAGAAGCAGCAGCCCAAGGTCACAGAATAGAGCGTTCAAAGAGACAGGTGTGCAGCTTTAATTTCTTTTTATTCCTTTGCTCTGTGATATGTTTTCTCACTGGCTGTAAAAACTGTCTGTTGAGACTATCAAACCACATTATGGCCCTTTCCTTTGCCTGTCATTGTACTGTTGCTGCTGGAGCTGAGAAATTAGGGGAAGGACTTGGGAGCTCAAATATCCTCTTTCCTACTCTTGATGGCAAGAGGACCAAAGGAGAAGTAGCTCTGCTCCTCTGGCTGCCTTCAAAGCACCTCCTGGGACCTCTAAGAAACCTCATTCTGCTGCATGAAGCTTAGGTTATTCTGAGAAATGATGCAAAAGATAATTTTTTATTTCTGTGCATCAGATAGCGTTATTTGTATATCCCTTATCTGGCGTGTTTTCCCCAGTTGCTCTGTGTGGGTCTTTTGCAGAACAGAAAAGGCAGCTGAAAAAAACTTTAAAGAAAGGAAAATACAGAGGCTCATAACTTAACAGAGCAGTTCAAAAGGAGGTGAGAAGCTAATGATCTTAAAATCTGTTTGTTTTAATCTCCCCACTGCTTTCATGACACAGATCTTTAAATAACTGTAGACTTGAGGATTTTTTTTTCCAGATAAGAGCCACGATTTGGTGACTCGCTGTAAACAGGGCAGAAACCATTGCACCAAATTCAGGTGGAATCATCTTTCTTCTTGTGTGATCTTGAACTTTACATGTCCTAATCCAAACATTTACAGTACTTCACCATAATTTCCTTATTGCACCCCTATCTCCTTTCTTTTAGGTCCTACATTTCAAAGATCAGAAAGGTTTCATAGGAAAAGCTTTAAAGCTGTAGCCTCCAGGACATGCCCAGCCACACAACAAAATAGAGCTCTCAGAAGAGAGTGACCTCTCTTCTGAGAAGAGAGACAGCAAAAAAGGGACAGATGTATTTCAGGGGCCAAGTCTGTCCACATAGTGTTCTTTTTGCTTCAGTCATACCTCACTGAAGGAGAACTTGAATTTTGCTTTTTTTATAACTGCTCTCAAAGTGTATTTCTTGTATCATAATTCTGCTTTACCTACACTGTAAGCTCTTGGGAACAAGAATCCTGTTAGATCATATGTTTGTACTGCATCCAGCTGAAAGCTAGCACAGTATTGCTATGGAAAAAATGTTGTGAAGTTAGAGGAAAAGATCACTGAAACAGATATGGCAGGGGAGAGTTCAGAAGAGCCTCTTTTTATACTAAGGACAAAGGGAAGCAAAGCTTACAGAATCTGTGTTTGACCTTTATGATTAGGAAAAAATATCTGAGCTTGTTTGCATGAAGAATCAATGCTGATCAAGAGTAAACAATCTGTTAGAAAGCGAGGATTTGACCTCGATCTGACACGCCATGCAGAAATTTGCAACACTTAGAGTCATTTGACTCTTATAACGCACCATGCTGCGTTCACAAAATCAGCCCAGATAAGAGCAGTCTCCCTCGTCTTGTTTCTTCCTTTTAATTCATTCCTTTCATCTTGTTTTGCAAACCTCTCTAGCACTCTTGCATATTCCACACTAAATGAGCTTCGAGCTTTAATGAAATGGGAAGGAAAGCTGCAAGAAACTGGGACTGGCCTGAAGATGCTGTTTCAATTACACTTTTAGTCTTTCTAGGACTGAATGGAATATTCCTATGGCAATGCACTCTTTAATCTGCATTAATTTCTTCAGTTACATGGTAACGGCTGATGCATTGTAGTAATCACTGACAAATAGACTTGGTTGGAGTCGGCAAATTGGATCTGTGGCAGGAGGAGAATAGAAATCTCAAATCCCAGGAAAATATAAAAGCCTAATTTCTGTCTATGCATTGACAGAATGAACCTGAGCTCAGATCAAAGGTATTTCTCTGAATAAGCCACTTTTGCAAGCACACAGAGCTTGAGATGGAATAGAGGGAACCAGCTAAAAAAGGCTTCCAGAAGCAAAAATTCCAGAATACCAAAGGTATTTTAAATGGAAAATAAAACTTCTCTCCCCAACAGGTCTTACATCACCTGCTCAAGTACAGAGCTGCACCTCTTGAGCTGCTGCTCTCTGAAAATCTCATGTCCTTTTCTTCTGATAGTTGCCACGTTAAAGAGGAGGAAAATTGAGAGCTAACTGAAATGGACTGTATGAAAATGTGAAATAACATCTCCATTGTATATGTTATTGCAAATGTTTCCCTTCATTTGGCTATTGCAACTGATTTTGAAAAAAATATAATTGTATCATTGACATATTATTTTTCATAGAAATAAAGCATAGAATTTCCTTAAACCCTCAGGAATCAAGCCTCCCAAGTCCCACCAGATTAACCTAACATCATGAAGCATGCTTAAAGTAACAGATTTTGGATTCTTTCTATTTGCCTTTTAGATCTGATCTCCTAGGTAAAATCTCTTCAAGTTTTACATTTTAAAAAAGCTGGAAATGTTGTAGAATCTTTATTCCAAGAATGTTAAATTTTAAGAAATGCATCAAAATCATGAAAATTGAAATTAAAACATGAGACTTGGCAGCAGCGGTGAGCTGTAATTCATTCTTCCAAGCACTTCCTCACCCTTTCAAACAGAAATTGCTAATCATGAGAAAAAATTCATAAAGGCACATTTGTAAAGTACAGATCAAGCTAGTTACATATAATTACAGTTAAACCAAATATAACCTTAATTTCACTCATCTATTTCCAGTTCCCCAGCACTGATCTGAAAACACATGCAGAGAACCAGCCCAGCTTAGCACTACAACTCCCTCATCTTGACCAATTCTGTGTAAGTTCAGCAGCAGCAGATCACCAAGATGTTTGCATGCAAAGTGATCCAAGTCTATTGACTTCCTTTTCTGTAGTTCTCTCCCATGTATTATGCAAAATTCAGCAGACAGATATTATAATCAGCACATTAGTCATGGAGCAGATTCCTCCAATTTCCTTGTAGCTTCTCAAAGTCATATTCTGCTGCTGCTCTGAATGTTCTCAAGTATTTCATTCAGCATCTCAGTGTGGGTATGAAGAACCAGGACAAAATGAGCATGATACAACACTACAATAGAAAACTTCTATTGATCCTCAAGTGCACAGGGGTTTATTTTGACCCTTTGCCATCTGCATAAGAGGAGAAATTAGAGGAGCCCTGCAAAGGTTTAAATTATTATTTACAGAAAAACATCCTCTCATGGCCAGTGCAATTCAGCCAGTCTAATGGAAATCAGTCTTGCATTGGAAAGTCTGGACTGTGCCAAGTATCTCCTAGACTTGCTGGCAGTGTGAAAACTCAGAGACCACCCACAATTTCCACTGAAGGGTTTTGCTCTGAGAGCTTAGGAGTGGTGGTAGCTAAAACTGCAATGCTTTTGCTACTTCATGATGCCAGCACAGCATTCATTGGTGACTTCCACACCACATGCTGCTCCAATAATTTCCTAGAGTAGCCAGGGGAACAGCATGCTGGGAGAAGAAGGGTACAACACCACAAGGTCTGGGAATGTGGTAACCTCTCTTCCTGCTTTTTGGCATCAGTGCTGCTCCTTCTCACTGGCATGGCAGAAAACTTCACCCCATCAGGTGCTTCTGGTACCCACCCAGGGGATGTCAGTAATCAGACCTGCAGCCAGAGTTTCTAGGTGTCAGAAGTGAGATGTTATTCAGTGGTTGTCCCTACTTCTTGCATGATTTCAATTGCTCTTTCCTTTATAGGCATACTCTCCAGATGTTACTGCAATGCTATTTCCCATGGTTTGGAGATGCTTTTCCTCATCTCTAGCTATGACCAATCCTACCAAGGAGAAAGGACTAGCAGAACACTCCTCTCCTCTCTGCTTAAAGAAATATCCTGGGAAATGGTGCCATATGTCAGAATTGGAAGGATTTCCCTGAAGGATTCTGGGAGTGTGACTAAGCCCCTCAGGGTGTCTAGAAACACCTCAGTTTTCTTTTACATGTTGCAAAAGCTGCTGTACTTTGAGATCTGTGCTTGGGGTGTTGGGTAGTCTGGGGCTGGGGTGGTTGCCCCTGCTTCGACAATGATGCTGTGCCTCTGCCCTGGGGGCTTTCAGGGACAGGTGGGAGGGCCAGCTGACACCTGAGCAGCCACAACATGATCTTACTTTTCTCATTAACAGGAGAATATTATGCTCTGTTTAAACATTTCATTTTAAACTAATTTAATTATTTCAATATTCTTCTATGAAAAAGCAGAGATCTTAGGAAATATTTGTATAATAGCAACAAATGTCCCCTTCATGATTATTTATACAACAAAGAGATTTTTTCCAGTTATTGTTCTCCAGTCTAGAATCCAATCCAGAACACCAAAACACTTCATTGAATTTTAAAGGGTACAGGTAGGGAACTTTTAAGACAAGCTGAAATATTTTTCTTAAGGTTAGCCACACTGACTGAAACTTTGAGCTTGACAAATCTGTCTAGAAATCTCTTATATTCAGACTTTTTTTTTTAATCTAGAATTCTGATACTTCCTGTCTGTTCTGAGCAAAATACCAAAAAACCCACTTCTCTTCCCAATAAGTGGAGAAATGAGAAAATTGCAGTGTGGGAACAGTGAAAGGTGAACTTCTGGGTACATTCTCATCAGAGGTTCAGATTTATTCCTTCATTTAGTTTTTTGCTATGATTTACAAATTTGCAGAAACTTGTCCTCAAGAAAACTTGTCCTCAAAAATTATCAGGTGCCATGTTAAAATGATGCACTGATGTCTTCTGTGTAAACAAGTTAAATCCCAAAACCCTACGGATGTGTGAGCTGTTTTCCAATATGGATTTCACTGAGCTATAATTACTCCAAAACATTTTAAATCCTGATAAAGAATTACATATTTTCTTTTGACTTCTGCTCTATTTTGATAGCATAGATGGCAAAATGTTTTACTGTAGATAAATGTAACTGTGGGTTTATGACTTTACTAATAATCACGAGTCAATAGGTCTCATGATATCCACAGTAGCTCACTAGATAAAGCAATACACAGATGCTAATGTCTGCAGAAAGATATAATAGTAGAAAGTCTTAGCAATGCTGACTGTCCTTCAGTTCTGCATTGCTTAAGCTCATTGCAGGTCAGTTTAAAGCTAAATCCAAGTCCAGTTACCAATATCTGCAATTTGTTCTGCATTCTCTGCCCCAAAAAATTCTGTATAAAATGTCCCATGCTACTTTCTAATCAGACCATATATTGTCTGCTACTTTAGTCCTAGAGAGAAGTAGAAAAGGAGTGCAAAATAATGTTTTTAAAGTGTGTTCCCTTTTGATTGTCAGTCTTCAGAGGCAAAATGTTCACTCCGGAAATCTGCAAAATGGACTGCTAAAGAACTACAAATGTGCTTTGTTTTATGGATTACTGTGAAGAGAATTATATTTTAACTCAGAGAGTTTGAAGGAAGCTGGGAGGAGGAGGTATGGGCCATTAAGTAAATCTGAGAAGCTTATACTACCTTTCATTTATTTAGGCATGGATGGGATTAGCTTCAGGCTGATGAAAGGAGACTGTAGAGAAGGAGGCAACAGGGGTTAGTGTGAAGTAAGGAGGAGGTGCTGCCGATCCAGTCATGCTGCAGGAGAGCTGAGCAACACGCTGCTGTGGCAAAAGGCTTGTGCATTAATAATCCTGCAGCATTGTGTGGAAACCTGGAGGTGGGGTTGAGGCAATTGGCACTGCTTGGATTCGGGAGTTGCAGCTGAGACACTCTTCCATGGGGCAAGGAGACACCCAGGCTCACCTAGTGCATGAGCCAACTGTGCTACAGGGAGCAATCTGAGATTCCTTGGTATTCCCTAAACAGTGTAGGGGCTAGGGCCAGCAAGGCAGCCTGTGAAGGCAGCAAAAGGCTGGAGAATTGGTGGCCTGTAGCTGCACCACCTTAAAATAACTCACAGGCAACATACCCCTACAAAAACAGATGTGAAGGAGTTACTCAAATCTCTTCTCTGTAACTGGTTCCCAAGGTTGCCATCCTCCCACAGCATAAGAATTTGCATATGGCCCATGTTTTTCCACAATAACCATCTCTCTAGTTATTATGCAAATCAGATACCCTGAAGCAGAGAGTACACGACTGCTGTTGTGGAGTTACAACTATTGCTACAACTCAGGAAAAGAGCCTTCTCCACATTCAGTAGTGCAACTCCATTGCAGTATGAGAGCAAGGTTTGATTGAAGTATATAATTCAGCCTGTCCAGAAGAAGCAGCTTAATAGCTTTCTGATATGCAGAGCCTGAGCAGGAATAGTCTCCATTCTGCTGGACCAAACTGTGAATCATCCAGGAAATTTGGCTGGAGTACATTGCCAATCAAACTACATAAAATTATTAAGGAGAGAGAAAAGCAAGAAATTTTGATTCTGAGCTGACCAGAAAGAAAACCAGCTGGCTTTAAATGGAGATCTTTAATGAAATTTTACAAGTATTTCCTGGAAAGTCCTTACAGTAGGTTCATTCTTGAAAACACTGTCATGCTGTTTATTTAAACTGCTCTATCTCAGCACTATTCAAAATGCTCAGACTGGAAGTAAAGTGCCATGATTTCCTATTTCCAGAGCTGTAAATTTATTTCTTTCTTAAGGAAATATAGTTGAAACATGTCAGACTTGAGAAATGTGACTGACAGCTGAGCTGTTGCATGTTTTCTAGGAGCTCTGTCAGGGGCTGCAAAAGAGAAGTCACCTGTGAGACAGAGAAAGTGAGCAGAGGGCAACTGATAGCAGTTTCAGAAAGGAGATCTTTGGAAGGCCCCAAAGACAACCTTCTCTCTTGCAATTTCTTTGGGTTCTGCTTTCTACAGGCTTGTCTTTGTTAGAGCAATTAAAGGGAGATAAGATTGGCTTGGATGCTTTTGCTTCTGTCTAGAAATCTAGAGGCATTTAAATTTTGAATGCCATACCTTGGTGCATTTCTGAGGAGCTTCAAAACCATCTCCTCCTGGCCACCACTTTTGGATGTGGATCAGTGGGTTTCTGTTGCTGATCCTGGTAAACCTTCAAGAGGAAATTCAGATCCCTTAACAAGCCATGCATACCCAGTAGAGTTTGTTCCTTTGCCTGCTCATCTTGGAATTATTTAGCAATATCCTGCAGTTTGCAGATCGAGCAAGACCCCCTGCTATAGAATAAGCTCCTTGGCACAGAAATGCAGTGGTTCTGGCCATGCCCATCCATGTGTGAGCACCATATCCATCATAGCACTGCCATTCCCTGCCCGCTCTGCAGAACGCTTTCTTCTCGAGGAAATAGAAACTCGGTGACGCTTACAGGGCAGGGTGGGTTTTGGGGAGTAATCTGTTTCCCAAACACTAGATGGAGCTGGGGAATTGAGGTTCATTTCCAGCCTCCCGGCAGGCAGACAGCCTGGGGCAGCTGATGGAGGCGGGGTTGGCAGTCATTCACCCCGCCACCTTCTAGAAGCTAGTTCCAGGGCTCAGTAATAGCNTTTTTTTTTTTTTTAATGTGCCACAATAGCCTTATAGAGCAAGGCCAGCCTCATCCTGACATTACATTAAATAGGTCAGTGTTTGGATAGACAAATTTATTGTGTGGTTTGCATTTAGGCTTAACAGTTCAAATAAATAGTTCTTTTCTTCCCTTAGGAGCTGATGAGCCCGACTCACTTCCAAACAACTGAAGACTTCTGTACTTCTTGACAAACACAGTTCTCCAATTAAGAACAGTAAATAGGATTATACAGTGTGAAAAGACTCTTTATTGCCAGAAAGTTTGTATGTGGGAAGTGGGGGTCTCTTTTTAGCATTCATTGTAATTCTTTTAAAATACTAATGACTTTGTCACATCCAGAGTTCAGGGCTTTCAAAGGGAAAAGCTGCTTAGAGGCAGCCAGCCTTCTGATGGAAGAGATCTGCATCCATATGATTAATTCTGTGTAATATATGCAGAATTCATATATATATTTTTTAATCAAAGTGTCTAAGATGCAATCTTTGCTTTATGCGACATTTATTTTTCTTTCAGGAGAGACTTTTATTATGTGAGATTTATATATATATATATATACATATTTGTCTTTAATTCAAAGTGGAATAAATTACACTGACACAGGTTAGAAAAGGCCAAATAGTTTAACACATCAGGAACTCAGTGTGACAGCTCTCTTGCCAGTTGCTTTAAATGTAATACAAGCCCAGTGCAGAGGAGCTAGAAAAGAGCCTGTTGGTAAGAGAAGTTTGATCCAAAACTCCATCAGCAAGTACCTGGGTGATACTGTACAACACGAGGGCTTCAATCCTATATCACATGGCTGCAGATGTTCATATTATGTATACAATCATCTAATCTCTCTTGGCTCTAGAACATCTGTGACATAGATTAATTATGCATTGTGTAAAGGCAAAGCATGGTGATTTAATTAGCTTTCTGATTACTGATTTCCAGTTCCATTGGCTCCCTCTCTTGTCCTTGTAATATGAAACATGATTTACCAGTTTATTGCCCTTTTTTTCACCCTTCCTCTACAGTCCAGCTCTCTCACCAGGGAAGTTTTCCCTGTACTCTTCTCATTTTTTTCACTTTCCTATGTCACTTCCATTTGTGGTGTTTCTTTGAGATTAAGTATCTAGAAATGGAAATATTAATCTAGGTGGAGGGAATGCCATCTGTTTTCAGTTTGGTATCCTTGGGTTTTTTGCGTTCAAGATGCAGAATGATGAAATGAACTGCAATATGCAGAGAATACACTTATGATGATATTGTAAGACAGACAAATGCCCTGGACTTGCTACAGTATAATTTATACTGATGTAGATTACATTTATGTCCTTTTTATTGGTATCAAATACATCCTTTTTTTCTCCTTTTCTTTTTCTTAGACACTTCTTAAAAGCTTGAGTAGTATCTGCAATTTTGTCACAGCCAAAATTTTGCAAGATTTCTTTTGTCCCTGAGTTCTGTTTTTCTCCAGGGACAGGTACACCTCTTAGAGCCTGTTACTAGCTGATTTTGCAGCCTCCCACACTTCTAATTTACAGGCGAATTTGAGCTGCTTTCTTCTGCTTGTGATATGCCTCAGGTCTGCTGGGCACTGAGATGGCACAGTAATTCCTATCTTTTCCTTACAGCTTGATGCTAAGCTGGCTCATCTTCCCTCCTCCTCCCAATTTCTCCTCTCAAATTGTTTTGGAGACCATCACTCTCGTCAAATGATGAGAAATAAAAAGTGAAAAAATAGGCTTTAAAATAAAATATTTAAATCGCATCACTGTTTAATTTTTGGTGTTTATGTACTGTTCTTTGCATTCTCTGCACTTTTGCACAAACAGGGAGGGATCTGATCAAAGACGCTCAGGTCTAAGCACTTTCATAACTCATCTCATGTGTGGGAATATGTAGATTTAGAGCACCAAAGAAAGAATTTGCACATGCTTTAAAGGAGATTTTCTTTTCGTTTTTACTGTAATTCCCCAACTTGCTTGCACTTGAGACATGCCCTCTTTTTACATAAAGAGGAAGCCAACCAGCCAGGGTAGGAGAGTGTAGCTCAGTGTGGAGTAAGGCACACTGCAGCTGCAGTTGTTGGAAATAGTCTTTTAACGTCCTGGCTTGATGCCCCTGCTTTCTTGGTGCCCAAGGCAGTTTCACACATTTCCTAGCAATCCATCTGTGAATGATAGAAATGCAGCAACAATGCTCAATGCACAAGCATCAGTGGAGACAGAGGAAGAGCCTTTGCTCTCAATGGCTGAGCCCAGTAAGACACTGACAAATTCATTCGGTGCAGTTGACACATGCTGCAGAGCAAAAGGATGTTCAGGAAAAAATCTTTGCAACACACTATAAAACACACATCTGCAAGTGACTGTAATTGCTGAGGTACCTCTTCCCTAACACAGATGTATAGAATATTAAGATTTTGTTGGTGACTGTCTGCAGGACAGGTTTTGTTAATAGGTAACTGTTGGGATTATAAAATGGCATTCTGACACCATCAAAAGCCACTGATACTCTCTTGGAAGGTGAATTTTCAATAATAATAATGTCCTCAGAGACTTTCAATTAGAGTATTTCAATTTTACCTGAAGTGTGTGTGGTAAAATATTATCACTCTCAGGAACATAGGATCTTCCTATTTTAAGTAAATAAAAAACATAGCTGGTTTGCTTAGCATTCAATACTATATATATATGTATATATCCTTTTCATCTCTAATTCCTTTAACCCTTTCATTTTTGAGAAGCGCTGTCTGTAGACCTGGATACTTAGTTAAGCTGGGTGGTTTTCATGGAAGCAGGGGTTAGATTTACCAGTGCAGGAATGATTTGAAACTACATGTGTAGACCATCTACACATGAAGGCCAGCCTTTGCTGTTTTCCTATATAAATCTGGCCTTTTCAAGCCCTGCCTCAAAAACCACTCAAGGTACACCTATATTTTCAGTGGCATTGACTATTCATCCAGGATGTGGTGTGTTCTAGTGGATGCCTACTGAAGCTAAGATCCTGTGCAAGAACATCAATGCTTACAATTGAGTGTTTTTGCCACGTGCAACATGACACAACATCCGAAATCCTTTGGCTTCTGCTCACAAAGGGAAAGTTTTGCCAGGAGGTGAGTGCTGCATGAACCACCAGAGCTGTTACTGTGCACAGTTGTATGGTAGATCATGCCCTGTGGTGTAACCCTGCAAAGAGGTGTTTTCTGGTGTAGCTCAGAAAGGAGAGGTACACCGCTGCTGGTAACACAGCTGCTGCTAAGCAGGGCGAGGTCCTGGCCTCCCACCCTTTGAAGGGTCTGGCTCCCCAGGCTCTGCAGGAACCGGCTGTCTTTCCTACCCAGGGACACAGGAGGGAGGTTTGTGACTGAGCAAAGGGATACCCTGCAGCAGAGATGTGGGCACCACCAACTCTTTTTGGATCACTGCTGACTACACCAGGTTAAGCAGAACCTGCTGTTGAAAGAGTACACGCAGTTGGATGAGAGGCAGAGAAGCAGCCCAGCAACCCAACAGCAGGAGTGTTTGCCATAAATCCCAATGCTAGTTTCTGGAACAAAACAAAACAAAACAAAACAAAACAAAACAAAAAACAAAAACAAAAACAACAACAAAAAAAAAAACAAACAAAAAAAAAAAAAAAAAAAAAAAAATAAAAAAAAAAAAAAAAAAAAAAAAAAAAAAAAAAAAAAAAAAAAAAAAAAAAAAAAAAAAAAAAAAAAAAAAAAACAAATAAAACCACCTTTTTGTCTGAAATAAGCCTGCTGCAATAGACTTCTAGGCTGAGTGGAAGTAAATACAAAGTGCTTCCTGTACTTCAAGAGTGTACACTCACCCTTACTACTTTTTCAAATCTGAGCAATGTTAACAAAGAGGTATAACAGAAGACAGACATTGTCAGGACAAGCACTCAAAATTCACAAATGTTTCATTTGTTTTAGTTAACACAAAAGCTTATCTGTAAAGATCATCTTCTGACAAGCCAGAAGCTTTGTGCTGAAAGAGTACAGCAGTTCAGCCAGTGTGGACAAAGGCTCTTATTGCAGTGTCCATTGTGAAAACGTGACCAAGAGATATTTGCTATTTGACCATGAAGATTCAGGAATGAGCAGAACATTCAAGATTATTAACTCCAGTGAACCCTGAAATGAGAAGATATTACCTAGCTTACAATCTCTTTCTGAGATGGTAGAATGGCTTTCCCTTATAACACTATCCCTTTTCTTTTGAATTTCTTTTTCTTTTTCCTTTTTGCCCCCTAAGGTTTTTCTCATTTTAGTAATATCATTGTACCAGTAATTAACACCATACTTGACAAAGGTATTTCCTTATCAATGTGAAATTATTGATTTTAAATGTCTGCATTCATATTTTTATGCTTGCAACAATAGGATGCTTTGAAGCAGAAATGATAGTTATTCACATTAACACCTGGACTTCCTGAAATATCTGTTTGTCTCCCAGTTCAAAACCGCTGCCTTCTGGGGAGGGGAAGAAGGGAGGAACTTTTTCTCATTTGTGTTTTTAATGGACTAGAAAACCCAACAGATTTATTGTAATTACAGTGCATTTAGTTTCACAAATTAATGCTAATGCTACAAAGGATAAAGTTAATTTGAATTAGAGCTGTATGACTGGGCTTTTTATGCATTTCAGACCAGGAGTGTATGCAGGTACAGAGCCCCATCATAACGCTAAACCACTTAAATTCTAGGTTAATTTGGCTGTGAGGAGAAATATTGGACTATAATATATTGTACAGATTCCCTGAGCCGGTCTGTGTGTACCTGAGTGTGTTGCTGGCTATCTTTACCAAAAGATTTGACAATGAAGTCAGAGAGGGATGCCAGACTAGCAGCTAACACTGTCATTAACTTGTGCATTTGCTGTGATTTCTTCGTTGACAAACATGTTTGTTAGAACACATATCAGGCAGTGTCATCCTAGGAGGGAAGCACGAACAAGGAAATTAAGACAGTTTGCTTGACATGCAAATTATCATCTCAACTCCAACCAGCTTGTGAAAAAGATACACTTTACAAGAATGACACACACAAGAGAATACACATCAGCCTCATTTTATTTTCAGAAAACTACTGTTCCAATTTTTCACAGTATTTAAGGTAAACCCCCTCCTTTCCTAAGTGTGTTATTCTGGATTCTCTTTAGAGAGAAGCTTTTCACACTGGCTGCAAGTTTCCATCTTATTCACCTTTCTTCTCTCAGGCTGTAATTGAATCTGTAAGGCATGCTTCTTATGGTTCCATAATCCGGTGTCATGGAAACTTTGGAGTCAGCCTAAAGGAAAGCGATTCAGAGGCTGGCAATCATTAAATAGTGCAAAGGATATTTTCTGAAAACAAAGGCTTCAAAATTTTAGACTTCCACAAAGACAGAGAAACAAGTCTCTTTTGAGCAACACCCAGCACATACACAAGCTCATTTATTGACTTCTTTCCTTAGAGTATTGCAATAATGGAGACCTGGACCAAAGCTACCAGCACTGGTAAAAGGGTTCTCATGGACTGAATTTTTCTAATACCTAACCTTAAGCAACTTAAATATTATTCAGGCCTAACAAGAATGGTCTGAAACAATATTTGTTTGGGGCTAAACTCTTCATTACTAAAAAATAAAAATTAAAATTAAAGTTAAAAACAAAAACAACTTTAAGAAGCCTAGAAGTTGAATTTTTAAGGTGAATCTATACCTTTTGTGACCTGGAGCGGTAATAAAAATGCTGTACACGTATATAAAAGCTATTGTTTCACAAAGAAAATGATTTGATTAGCATTAATGCAATAGGTGAGACTACAGCAGAAGAGTCACAAATCAATGGCTATGCTTCTCAACAAATTGAATCTTCCATAGCAGCCCTTTTTGTACATACATATTAGATATAGAGACTTCAAGAAGAGAAACTGAACATAGAGAAAAATCCTATACCTTTGCAGTATAATCTTAGTATTACATTGATACAACTTAACTGCACAAATAAAGCAGCAAAGTTGTCCCTTCAAGAGAAAGAATAAATAAGACCAATTCGAAGTGTGACATTATTACAAAATAAATATATTTGGTCATGAAAAAAGTACAATGAAAGTTAGGATATCAAAGCTAGACTGACCTACACTGAATAAAAAGTCTATTAAAGGACTTTTTTAGCTAACAAAAAGCATTCCCAGTTCTGTGTTCTGGAGGCAGCTGGGCCCAGCAGAGCAACTCAGAAATACATTTTAATGCAGCATTTCAGCTGCTTGACCTAGAGCAACTTAGTAAAAAAACTTTCACCAATCTCACAATGAGGTGACGAGGTGTAAGGAGCCCAGATTTACTCTGGAAATGGCCTTATCTTCACCTATTTGCAACACACTGAACCACTGAAATGGTACCATGGCCTAATAGCTGAGGAACAAAAGGGCAAAAGCAAATTTTTGTTTTTCTCACTTTTTCTTAAACAAAGATTTTGCATTTAATAATTAGAAAGACATTGCAAAGCAATGGGAATCAAATCTGAATAGTTTGGTAGTGCTAATACAGTCTACTGGAAAGCCTGCATCTACTCTTGTGGTTCTTGTTTTTAAAAAGCCTCATTTTGTTTGTGAGTAAAATGAAAAGGCCAGTAATTCAAACTAGTATTGCACAGGCAGTCTCATAAAAACAGGGCTAGCCCAGCAGATGAGCAAAAGCTTCCCTGATAATCAGAGCCAGCCCTCCCAAACAAGGGCAGTGCTCCCAGCTGGGAGTGAGGGGCACTCTGAGGATTTGGAGAGCATCCCGAGATCTAAGAGCTCACTCTTTACAACATTCAAATTGCCATCACTACCTGTGGCCACATTTTTTGGATCTGATCCTTCTCTCAGTGACCTTGGTGTGAGTTTTAACCACATCACAGGGGAAGTGTCAGTCTTTATGTAATGTTTTTGGCAGCAGATACCACTTCAAAACTCCAGCTCACATTTAGATGCTTCCATTTACAGCGTTTACTCTTCTTGGTAATGATTTGACCCAAGTCCACTACAAGCAAGAAACACTGGCACTGATGGGGTTTTTATCACTTGTAATTCTTTGAAATAAAGGAGACATATTATTTGGGCTGCCCTGATGTTAGCATCTGATTTGCTTTTGGGATTTTAAGCACTGAGGTATAATTTTCACAGCCATTATTTATGACCAGGTGTGATTGATATAAGTAACCATCAATCACCTGGTGGTACCCACATATCAAGTACTGAAGGACCTAAATGGAATTAACTCCCAAAGGCTTAATTGTGGACATAACATTTTTGCAACTTGTTTACCTGCAAATACTGTGCAGGAGGTATATTCTAGGGCTTGAAGATCTGGCCTTCAGGTTTTTGTCTTTTTTGTTGCTCTTGTTTCTTTTCCTTCTCTCAGTTTGTATTTCTGCCTTTTGCTGTTCGTGTTCGGGAGTGTTTTCGTAAGAGCAAAACTGACTTTTCAATCTTTGCTCAAGTTAGTAATTTCTATGCAGTGTCCCATTTATTTGAGTAAGAAACACCACAAATTACTCACAGGTGGAAAACCTTGCTGGTTTAGACTCCTTTTCAACAGAAGAGAAGGTACTAGACAGCAGTAATCTATTTTCCAGCAAATGGCAAACACCAAACACTGTGAGGAAGAATGTGTTTACTTTGGAATATGAAAAACAACTAAATAAAATGAATAGGCATGAGGCATCCATGAGACAACAGCAGGTGAATGTTGTTTTCTTCTCCCCTCTTTCAAAACAAAAGGATGATGTCCAGGAGAAACAAACTCATGATTCCAAATGGTGTCTCAGGAAGCTGTACTTGCCTGATGCTGTGGCCAGCATGAAGATAACCTGCTATAGCAATGGCCTCTGTTTTCCCACTGATGTTTTATTATAAGCAGTCATATAAAAGAAGAAAAATACCTGTAGCAAAATTTTTGATAAAATAAGGGTTGGTCTCTCTTGCACTATTAAACTTACTATCTTTTCCTAAGAAAAACACAGTAGCATGCTTTGTATTTTTGACATGTATAAAATGTAAATATTTTAACCAAATTGACACAGCTGCATGGCAGAGATATGCTTGGTATGGTTACCTTGCTTGTCAGTGGATTCACAGCTTCTTTTTAATTTGTTTTCTGCTGTGGCACCATGCACATCCTCTCTCATTTCCCTGGCAAGCAAAACAGAGCCTTAGGGCTCTTAGGGATGGTCCCAGTTCCAGGAACCTGGGCTGACTTTCTTGTCCATGTGTGCTAGCTGAAAGTTGTTCTGATAACATTGCTGTGGAGAGTTTCTGCCAGAACAATGCCACCCTATCACTGCATTTGAAAGTAATTGGATCTGCCAAGGGAAGCCTCTGCAACATGCAAGCTAAAGCATACCTTATTTAATATATTTTCTTCAAATACTCTGCATGGTCAAAACTGAGTTACAGATGCTAAAAAGTCTGTGTTCATTCCTGCAGTCTGTCCACAAACAAAACTAACTGTTCACTGGTGAGGATGGAATTATTCTGTGCAAATAAATTTAGTGTGTGCAACAAATTCCAGCTTAAATAAATTAATAGCTTGCAAACAGATTCTCTGCTTTTCTTGAAGATGTTCTGGCACATAAGGATTTGCTGGGCACAGCATCTTGGCTGGCAGGCAGCTAAGCCACAGACCCCTTCCAACACCCACCAGCTCTGCCAAGCTACCAGCACCTCAACTCTGGTGCCTGGAGGGTGAAAGCTGCAAATGGCAAACTGCAATCACAATCATGAAACTTCAGCACCTGCAATGCAAAGGATTCAGGGGCTATACCCATGCCCCATACCCAAGGTCAAACTGAAGGGACTGTCCCAGTTTTCACTTCTGCCCATGGAAAATATTCACAAATTGGCTCATCTTCTACTTGATTAGCTGATCTGATTCCCCTGTGCATGTGTGGGGAGACAGGGAGGAAAGGAATGGCAGCCAGATCACTGAGGAGGTGAAATTATTGAAAGCAAGTTTGTCCCTACGGGGCTCTGCACTTGCAGACCATAGCCATGTACTGCAGGCCACTGACCACCCAGCACTAATCTGTCTTCTAGGTAACTAGAAACACTCACTGTCACCTTTTTGATTAAGTTCTCAGTATAACACTAAAAGTAGTAGCGTTCTATTATTTTAAGAAGAAAGATTTTCCACCAGTGAATAAGGAATCTCTGATACATTCATATTTGCTTCTTAACCAGTAACTTATCCCAGAGGATAACTAGCTGCCCACTTTCCTTGGACTTCATGTTGTTGGTAACAATTCTCTATTGTATAGGATAATGGCTTCAGATTGACTGTATTAGAGGCAGAAATGTTGCTGGGGACACTGGTACAAAATGAATGTTTGTATTTTGTGTATGCTTGGAGAAATGGTTGAAAAATAAGTGACAAATAACAAACCACCTACTTAAGTCAGCCTCTCTAGATGTATCCAACTAATTTTAAAAAGTGCAGTCTGGAAAAAAAGTTAAACACAAAATACACTTTCCAAGTGAGTCTCTCTGGTATATCTGGCTTTTTTGCATATACTAAATCATTTGGGGTTTGTTAGGCAGTATTATTTTTACTAAAATGATACTTTGCATTCCACAGCTTCCCATTTCCTGTAAAGGAAAACAGTCTTAAAATACATGGCTAAGCCACAGGAAGACAGGAACAAGCTAATGCATAGATTGGCTCCACCCGTATAAGCCAGAATTAAAAAAAAAAAAAAGAAAAAAAAAAAAGCAAGCAAATTAAAAGTAGTTACAAAGGTGAAGTTAAATCAGACAACCTACCTTCTTAAACTTTGCAATTGTATTCAATTCCAAGCACTGAGAAGCATAGGACAATACACTGTACAGTCTTTTGAGCTCACACCTTACTAGAAGCAGTCTTTTATTCCTTCCACAGGCTTCCTGACTCTGAAATAACTGCTCCTGGAAAAGTGATGTCTCTTACAAGGGTACAGGACTGAGGGAAGCTGCTAATTGCAGGATACCAGGCAACTGCTCTAGGGAAGCAACATGCAGGGATATAGAACTGGCCTGGTCTGGGCAGCTTTGAATAAACACTACAAGTGACCTTGCTTCACCCCAGTTTTCACAAGGAGGTGGCTTTACCTCTTCCCCTGCTGGCACACATTTGTTAGCTCCTCCACGCATCACAGACTTTGTGTGGGCACAAGCAGATAAGAAGGCAGAGAAAAGCTTTTCACCAGAGTCTGTAGTCATGGGACAAGGGGCATCAGTTTTAAACAAAAAGGGTAAGTTTTGATTGGATGTAAGGAAGAAAATTTGACAATGAAGGTGGTGAGACACTGGAGTAAATTGCCCAGAGAAACTGTGGATTCTCTATCCCTGTAAGTGTTCAAGGCCAGGCTGAATGGGGCTTTGAGCAACCTGCTCTTGTGGAAGGTGTTCCTGTCCACAGCAGGGAGTTGGACTAGATGATTTAAGGTCCCTTCCAAACCAAACTATTCCAAGATTCTATGTAAGATGAAGGACAAAGGCCACCCTGACAATGAAACCAGTGCAGATGGCTCTCAATATTTTGCCTGTGCTTGGAGGCTCCTACTTCCCAGATGGGTAGATACTCAGTGCAAAAAAAGTTAACAATCCTGCCTAAAATTAAAAATACTACCATTGCAATGCAATCTCTAATTCCCTGAAAAAAACTATGGACAAAGCCACATCAACACATGGAGGAGCTGGGCTAGTGAAGTGGCAAAGCCTTGAAGCTCCCTCCTCACTGTGAGCCAAACTGTGGCTCCCAAGACACTTGGCAGGATCTGGAGGATGTGCACCACATGATGGAGACACCTCCAAGCCTTTCCCTGCTGTGCTGGGAGCAGCGTTGAGCTCAGTGAGTCCCACTTGTCACCAGCTGCTGCAGACATCCAGCTACACATGAGCAGCATCTGAAAGATTGCTTCTGACTTCTGCTGCTGCTTGGGTTTATTAGTGTTGGATTGAAAGTCCTTCCAAGGCTGGAACTGGAGTGTGTCAGACATCTCCTCCCCATCTGTGATAACTGAGCTCATCAGTGCCATGATCCACACTGGTAACCAGGAGAATGGTATTTTCAGTGTTAGACTGTAGGCAAGGAGAAGTCCTAGTAGAGAAACTGAGAAGCTAGAAGAAAAAAAATAAAAACTTGAGAACAGGAAAATCCCAGAGCACAGGGATCTGGTTTTGTCTTGTGCCTTTGACTTTGCTGTGTCTTTTGCCTTCATTGATTATGGAACCAGCCTCTTGATTTTTCTGACATTTAGTTGTTATTTTCCTTGTTTGAGGCTTCTTACACACGGTTTCCAGTTCTGAACTTGTCAAGCAAAGCATCTCAGAAATCTTTTTTAATGTCAGTTGCAATTTCTTCTTTGTTGACCATTCTCTTTCAGGTTTCCTTACTCACTGCTTTTGCCCATGCCCCAGAATGACAAGAATCTGCAGTGTTCTCATTTCCCTTCTCCCAGATACTCATTTATGAGGGATCTATCTAGTTGGCAACATTTTTTCTCATAACAGCAAGATAAAAATGTAGCATTATATTTTCAGAAAGCTGTGAATGCAACAAAAAGGCTTCCATATCAATTGAACATCCAGACTAGCAGATTCCATGAAGTCTCCAAGCCTTTATTGTGAGAACAGTTACCTCTGTAACTGCTGTACTGGGAATGCAGCTTGCATGAGGGGTGAGGAGAATGACTGGAATCCCTAGAAACATGTGAAACCCAGAAAGCAAGTAGTGATACAACTCTGTTTAATCCAATGTTCTCCAAAGTCAATGAGGAATCTGAAAAATCAGCTGGCTTTGGATCAGGCCCCTGGTACCTGTTGGTTTGTAAGAAACAACAAGGGCCAAGTGGTTACATGAAACCCATCCTTCTTGGTGGGGATCTACACACAAGAAACAGAGCTGCACATGGATATGTGTGTGTGTGTATGTGAAAGTACTGTTCTGCCATGGGAAATTAGCTTAAACTGTAGGGTTTTTCTAACAGAATTAAAACCAGAAGGTTTTTCAAACTTCAAATATTTATATGAACAGGAGTACTGTACTATATCAATCAAACACTTGTGGACTGAAGACACATTGAAACCTATGTACCTGCTCACTCAGCTCTGTGAGCTGCTTGGAGCTAGTTTATGTTAAAAAAAAATCCCTAGCCCAAATGACAATACCAGAGCTTGTTAGTTCTCTGTTTACACTGTGTGAACTTAAGTTACCAGCATGACAGAAGAGGATGTATATTTTAGATAACACAATCTGGTTTCTATCTTTTGTATTTTTAGGTTTTAATCCTATCAGTCTCTTAGCCAAGCAACTGAGTATCAGATTTAACTATTGTTATATAGAGGGAAAAATCCCAGCTTATCTTAAAAAAAACAATAGGTTTGAGTATATATATTTTTTAAAAAGTTAAACCTAATAATTCCCCTTGGAAACTGAGTCAAATTGCTCGGACTTTTTTTTTAGTTCATGAACTTAGCCGTGATAAAACAAAAGGAAATGGATTTGCAGAATTTTTGATTCTGGTGCACGCCTTTCATGAACAGAAATAGACTCTGAGAACTGCCTTCTGCAGGCATTATTTCTGAACAATTTCCATAACATTTCAAGTAAAACATCCATTTTTCCTCTGCCTGCCTTGTAAACACCAATCTGAGAGTCAAGCCAGATACTCTGCTCTTTCCATGCAGTCGCAGAGCCCAGCCCCACACCCAGAGCAGTTCCAGGAGCTAGTGGACCTCCGGGCAATATCTGTGCTGCATGAACAGGCCACCTTCATTTTCTACTCAGTTACTACTGCCTCACCTCACTCTCCTGCTCCCTGAAATAACATTTCAAGGTAGTAAGTCTACTTCTGCTCTAGTGAGAAAAATCTGGGCCCTTGGAATATTTATTAGCATCAAGCAAGGTAGCTGGGCAATGGTGCTGGAGTTGAGAAGGGATATTTTGCGAAGGTCTGACTGCTGTCCCAGAAGAATGGACTGGTCTTCACAATGACCTTACCCAGCTGTGCCTGAGGTTCAGGAAATGGCTGTGTCCCAGTGGTTTGTCCAAGCCCTCCCTCACTGTTACGTCCTTACCTCCTGTGATAACCATATCTGCCTGCACAGGATGAGCAAGGATGCCTTGGTCAAAGAATGTTAGTGTCAAACTATATGCGTAGGTCAGGGTATCGTGCAAGTTGATTTCTACTAAAGCAGGCAAAGGCAGGACACAACAGGAGCCAAAGCCCTGGTTAAAATAAAGTTTTGCCTGAGTAAGGTTTGTAGCTCAGGCCTTTAATACAAACCAAGTCAAGAAAAATATGTTTGACTCAGCACCAGGCTAGCTATTTTAAAAGCTTTGAACACCTCTGAGTGACCTTGAAGAAATTCTGAATTCCTACCGTGGCTTTGCAGGGTGGTTTCCTAGGAAATTTATAGCTGTGTTAGCAAAAGCAGCAAAAGCAATTCAGATAAGCAAATAAGTAGATATAGATCTGCCTTTTTCAGGGGGAGTAAAATGTAGAGCCAGAGAAAGAACAGAAGAATTCTGTGTTACCTAAATTATAGTACTTATTAATAGATAAGGTATCATTAACACATTATTAATTCCTGAGGGACAGTAATGTGCAACTATAGTTATATATCATAACTATAGTGTATAACAACCATAGCAGCTTTTACTGATGGGCTTCAACTTGCCACAAGGACAGACTAGGTAACCAGCTGCTGTGTATGCTCTCCCTCTGCAAGCTCATTCTCGTAGGCTTTCTCCACTTCCCACAGCGATGCAGGCTGCTGCCCTCCCTCCTGGCCACTGCAGCCACCCACTCTCCTCCCCAGCTGCACCACCCCTGGCACTGCAGGGTCTGCATTCCTCTGATCCTGCTGCTCACCCCTCACCCACTGCTCTGTTAATAAAGTCCCCAACAGATCACTTTGCAGCCACTTAATAACCTTTTCAAAACAGTGTCTTAAACATGTATAAAGAAGAGCAAAGAAATATTCAGGGTTGGTTCCACCTCCAAAGCAATTTTGGAAAAATATCTGCAAACACTGGCAATGTCTACTTAGTGGGTTTCTTTTTGGACTTATTGCCACCAAAGTATTTCTTCCAATTACTCCTTCATGAACATGTCAAATTTCAGTAATGCCTTAGAAACTGCAGGAATATTTCTGAAGGTTTGCTTTGCCCCTGTCTCCATCCTCTTCCTCCTGCAGCCACCCCTGGTGCCCTGTGAGCCGTGGCACCTGTGGCCCCAGCGATTCCTGATGGTCTGATAGTGCAGGAAGCCCTGAAGGAGGCTGAGCTCACACTGACTCTGGGGGCTTCTGGACATTTCAGATAACCTCACCACAAGCTCGAGCTGACTTTTCTTTGGTGGTGGTGGTGCTCAGCAGTCCCCATTGCTCAGCCATTACTTGATTTGCAGCATGATTTACAAACTTTGTTTTACTCAACATGAGGAGCATGACTGATAAAAGGATGGGGTCAAGGGTCTTTTAAAGAAACAGATGATTATAGCCCTGAAGACTTATGAAGACTACGAAGTATCAGATGTCATCCTAGGAACACATTGACCTACTCATTTCAAGAGATGCTGTCAAAGAAAATTAACTACCTGATGCTTTTCCTTGTTCAGGGCTGTAAATATCTCATATTCACGTTTCATATTTTCCTGTGACCACATATAGTTATACCTCCTTAGCACTAATGAATGGCACTTGTTGCATCCACAGCTACAGGGCCTCTAAGCTTTTTCAAAGAGTGATATTTTTGTTGATCTTCAAAATCCTCCAGGTATGGGATTTGTCTGCAGTATCCTTTAGTTTAATACATCAAATGTGAGGTAAGAGGCAAAGGCACTGACTGGAAACTGGAAACACAAATATCTGGGTGCCCCATTTCCCCATTCCCACTTCCCTCCCTTTTTAAAGAGGTTTAAACACCTCTTGGTTACTGCAGAGGTTTAGGGGCTGCATCACCTCTCTCTGCAAAGCCTGATTGTGGCAGCATGCCTGCCATGGGGTGGTTTAGGGGCCTTAGGAAGGGCCATCTGCTGGGGAACTCAGCTCTAGCCCAAAAACAGGGGGGCAAAGTGGCTCCTCCTCAGTGTCCTTTACATGTCAATGCTGGCTTTTGTGTGCACTGGGTGCCATGGCCTCTCCCCTGGCTCAGCAGGGCCTGAGGCCAGCACATCCCTGACACCATGCTCAGTGACCAAAGCCAAGCTGGACATCTTTGGGTGCAGGTGTGCCCGAGACACGGGAAAGAGAAAGTCAGAAGAACACAGGTAGGTTGAAATTCAGATAGAGAGGAGGTTTAGAAGAGGAGGAAAGCAAGACAGATGAACCATTAAATGAATAGCAGCACACAGCAGTCTCTCTTTTCATACCCCACTTACAAAACAATGTGATTTTCTAACGAGAGATCATGGGACAGACCAGAGGTGAGCCAACAAGGGACTTACATAATAAGTTTACTTTAAAGGATGAGATGCCAAAACACCCTGTAACGAGGATACTAGAGAACAGTTTTAATAACATATTCCAAACTTCCTGAGGTTGTTTATACCTTACTTCAGACTGATGAAATACTTTTTTTTACATGTGGACTGATGTGAAATACCTTTCAACTACTGCTAAAAGATCCGGGTGTAGAACACATACTTGCTCAGCTAAGAAGATTGTTTAAGCACCTCAAGAAAAAAGCCAGTCACTTAATTACAAGATTCAGGGTATATTCCAAAGTATTTCCTTCTCTAAATTAACATTTCAAGCAGGAGATTAGCTGTTACTTTTAGAGTAATTTTATGGTATATTTGTTCTTCTGCAACTTTTTCTTTCTCAGACATTAAAAGTGCTCTGGAGATCAATGAAGACCTGTGAAATGTCACATGGAAATATTTACTCTGGCCAGAAAGACGGACATATTCAACTCTGCACCCAGATTTATGCTCATGCAAACCCCACTGACAGTGGCATGAAGTTCAAGTTACAACCAATAATCAGACCCAAAGTCATTAAAATTGAAACTAGTTACTAATGAATGACTTGTTTGGTAAGCCATATGAAAAAAGATGGTGTTTTCAGTACAGATCCTAGAAGACAGATGTCCACATTTCAGAAATTACTTCCAAACTGGCGCTACTTGGCAGTCTTAGAAGAGACAAGAAAATATTTGAAAGAACACTCTTCATCTAAAAACATATTTGTATCTGAACTATATTTACCTACTACGGCCTGTGCTATTTTGAAAGAAAGAATCAGTTCTGCAGTTGTGCTGTTGATTGGGGCAGTCTTTAGCCCTCAGGAATACTTCATGCATCTCACCTGAACTGATAAAATCCAAAGGAGAATGCAGTTAGCCTTAGTTTTAATTCTTCTACAGAGTGTTGCAGCCCATTACCCCAGCATCTCTCCACTTGTTTCCAGCTCTTCTGATTAACTGAATTTTCCCAATGTTGCCAGGTGAGGATGCTAGTACAAAGGATTTAAAATGTCCCCTGCAGTCTCAGGCACTTTTCATGGTCCTTTGCACAGCTCAGAGATGAGAAGTTTCCACACCCAAAGGGGAACTCCACAGAGCCTCAGGTTTGCCAAATATTCAGAGTGAAGGAAAACCCAATTCTGCCCTGCTTTCCTCTGTACAAGAAGAATCGTAGCTGCATCCCTTCCCCAGGAGACTGTCTTATCCCTGGAAGCTGTTACCCAGCACTGAAAGGCTCTAGCTGCCTCTCCCCTTGGTGTGGTCTCACTTTGCACATTACATTGAGCATGAATTGCTCCATGCAGAGGGAGCATTACAGTGCAGTGATTGGGGCACCCAGGTGGGAGCTGGGACACAGAGGACCATCAGCACTAATAAATATTTAATCCTTGTATGCAAAGTGTAACAGCTTCATTGAGAGAGACTCTGCACCTGCTAGCTCTGCTCAGCCCAGAGCCTGCTCAGCAAGGGCTGCAGGAAGACGAGGCTTGAAGCAGATGGCAGAGTTGAACTTGGATCACCCAAACCATAAGCATGTGCTTTAGTCAATCTGTACATTCAGCCCAATTAGTGAATAGTGCCAGATCTGCCAAAGCCACATTTTTCTCACGCTAAACGATTGATCAAAACAAAAGAAAACAGCTCACCCAGGCTCACCAGTCAGTCTTGCTGCGGATCACGGCCCCACAGGCAGTGCCAGTGTTTCACAACAGTCGCTTTCTTCAGCTGTCAGTGTGCATCCTTTAGACATCAGCAGGAAATAAAGCACAAAACTGGAGACAGGAAATTGTTTAATGATAGAAATTGGCAAAGACAGGTGTAATCCTCAAGCTACATTTAGCTCATTTTAGGAAATACGCAGGTATCATTTTGACAGCACGCTTTTAGCAAATAAAGGTAGACATTTACACGGTAAGATGTGCTCTTCTTAGAGGACCTAGCCCTCATTCTGTTGGTAAATTGACTGCCAGTCATAGCTGGGATGTGAGTTTTTGTGAAATCAGTCTAGAAAAAGACATTTTAAATTCAGCTTTCAGTGCCTTTTAATGTTGTTGCTCAATGATAGCTATGGTGTGATATAGATTGAAGGAAGTCTATTAGTACCTGCCCTTGGTTTGACAGCCTCTATATAAACAACACCTTTGCCTCTGATATTGGCCTTTCCTCATCTACAGCTGCTCCTTTGCTGCAAATTTTGGTTCATTTAATCTCTAGCACCTTCCCTAGCTGTGGACTTGTCTCTGCTCTTTTCATGCCTCTTCTCATTAGCCCAATACACTCAGCTTTTCTTCTCAGCTCCCTATTTCTCATTAATTTATTTTCCAAGAAGCAAAAAGTGAAAATAATTTTACATCGAAAACCCTAGGAAGTACCAAATTAAAACCAGGGAGCTGATTTATGTCCTGAGAAGACTCCAAGGTCACAGTCCTCTACCACTCCTCATTGAGAGCAAGAAGCCTCCTCAACAGCTTCAACACACACACACAGAGCAGCTGTAGGAAAAAAAAAGGGCAAACATCACCCCTCTCCAGCTGTGCCTTCACATACACAGACTAATCCTGCTAGGAAATGACAAGGAGCAGCTAAAGGAAATGGACTTCAGAGATACAAAACGCTCATCACTGCCTCACTCAGAATGGATGAGATGAAAGAGGAAGTGTCAAATCCAAACCAGACCCTGCATGTACACCTGTGACTGTGTACACACAGCCAGCTGAACCTGCAGAAGATGAAAAGCAGGCGAACAACTCAATTTGATAAGGGAATACAGCTATTTATGTTATTACATGCTAATGACTGCACATAGGACAGAGTATAAACCTGACTTTTTGGAAATGGGAGAGATAAATCAAAATAATTAATGACTTTCTTGCAGTTCTGCTTCTATGGGTGTGAATATCTGAGTCTGAAGGCAGTGCCTGAATATCCTATTCTGTATAGCTCCTGAACTTTCTTTCAGTTTTATTCAGATTGCTGCTAGTTATTAAAGCTAAACAGGCAAATTCTAGAACTATTTAGCAACAGATTCTGGGATTCTTATTTTTTGAAAGTTACTTGCAAATTGAAAAAGACAAAATAAAGGATTTTTTTTCCCTGCCAAAACCTGTAACCAAGTATACAAGTCTATTTAATCAGCTGAATGCTAGTGGTTTTCCCACAGAGTGAATTTCTGGAGAAACCCTGTAATCTGTGAGTTCCTGTGGACTGCTGGCAGCAGAGTGGGACTGGTGGTGGGTTCTATCAGATTCCATTGCCATGTCTTTGGGATGGATGCTGAAGTCCCAGCTACTGGAATCACAGATTGTTCACTTTCATCTGTGCATTGCTAGCTCTCATCATTAAACATATACAACATCATGTGAAACAAGCACAAACTTGAAAGTCCATCACGTGGAACTGAAAGATCCCAGCATGTTTTGTCTTGATTTTAAATCTTGCCTTGGAGGATCAGCTTATGACTCCTGTTATTTGGTACAGCAGTGCTTCAGGTTTTCTCTTGAGCACCATAAACATTTTGCCTCCTAGGCATCAACAGGGTTAATAAGGTCAGCCAGCAAGAAGCAGATTGCCCACTATGTAATCAAGACAGACTTTGAGTCAAAATCTTTCTATGCCAGTAGGAATATTTTCAGACTTATAGTAGAAGATGAATAGGGATAAAACAGCATATGAGGACTTCTTTAATAACCCCTTGATAATATTTTGGAAGCAGAGATGAAAATGTGCCTTCATTTACAAAGGATTGAAGAGTCATGAATTGAGGAACTGGAGAGAATATTGGGACACTGTTGCATATTGTCCATTTATCATTTTGATAATATGGTTTCTCTGCTTTGTATGTTTCTTCTCCAATTGGCACATCTTGCATCAAAATACATATTTTTAAATATACAATCCCACTGAGTTCCTGCACAGTTACTCACATGTATGGCCCTTCAAAATCTGTAGGTTTTAAGCCCAAGGCCAATATGTGATTCAAAGTATTGCAGTGAGCACTGAGCAAAGCACCTCATTGAGCACTGAGCAAAGCATTTGTGTCCTCCAGAGCAATGCTCAGGCAAATGACTCACAGCACCTGCAGGGAGGGAAGAAGGAGTCAAACTGATTTTCCAAAGTACTGATCGCAGACATATCATGGGTCTGATGTGGCCTTAAGGGAGAGGAAGGACAGGAAAGGGCAATAGTGTTGTTAGTTTGTGACTTCCATAATTATATGTTTGCAGAATTAGGAGGGAGGGAGGGAAACAGGAAAGACAAATATTTATCAGTTGCCACTTTCTGCTTGTTGCATGCTGAGGAATATTTCTGCCAATTCCTTCACTAAAAGAGCTGAGCTTGCTGAAACCTAAAGTGGGGGAATTATACTGGAACAGGACATGGGCAAGCCCAGCCACTGCCCAGGTGGCCCCTGCTCCTCCAGCTCTCCCAGGACCTTCTCATTACCTAATATCCTTTGCTTTCATTACTCAGTCCAAAACAATAACTGCATTTTCATGCAAAACGTTCTCTGCTGAGAAACTGTGGCCCTTTTGAGTAGATATATAGCTGAACATTCACATATTTAGCAGAATTTATTATAGAGAATTACTGACAAATAAGATCACATGCAAAGGTTGATAAGCTAAAACTGCATTTCAACAAACTGTTTTTGGTTTAGTTATGACAATGTAATGAAAAGTTTGAAAGATGTACAATTTCTATAATAAATGGATATTCACTTTTGTTTTGAAGTATTAGTACTTGTGTCTAGACTTTAAGTGCTTCCAATCGCAGAGCTACTAAAGCCAGAAGAATTCAGATGGTTAGCAAAAATGGTATGTCTTCAAGATGTGCCTGCTGTACTAAAAAGACTTGATCTCAGTCTAGGCTGTGGGTCATGTGAGATAGAAAATAATTTATTTTATTATTTATTTTATTTATTGCTATTTTTAAATGGTTGATATATTTTTAATTTTTTTTACTATCTTCTTTTATCCAGATTCATTAAAAAATTAGGAACTTGCAAACATTCCCAATATTTGGAATGCTTGTCTATTCAAAAAGAGAGAAGGTACAGTTAAATATGTAAATATAGACAATAAAATCTCATGACATCGCATCAAGTTCAACAATATAATGATATAAAAATAATAATCTGACAGTATTTTAGCTGCTGCATGGCTACTTGATTTAAAACTCTAGGTAAAATGAAGAATGGGTGATTTGAGGAGTTGACAGGAGTCACCAGTGGTGTCCCTTGGGGTCCTGTGCTGGGGCCAATCTTGTTCAGTATTTTCATTGATGACATGGATGAGGGTATTGAGTCTTTCATTAGTAAATTTGGAGATTACACTAAACTGGGAGCGTGTGTCGGTCTGTTGGAAAGTAGGATGGCTCTGCAGAGAGAACTGGAACGGTTGGATGGATGGGCAGAGTCTAACAAGATGAAGTTTAATAAATCCAAGTGCTGAGTCCTACATTTTGGCCACAATAACCCCCTGCAATGTTACAGGCTGGGGATGGTGTGGCTGCACAGTGCCCAGAAAGGGACCTGGGGGTACAGGTTGATTGACAGCCGGCTGAACATGAGCCAGCAGTGTGCCCAGGTAGCCAAGAAGGCCAATGGCATCCTGGCCTGGATCAGGAATAGTGTGGCCAGCAGGAGCAGGGAGGTCATTCTTCCCCTGTACTCACTGCTGGTGAGGTCGCACCTTGAGTGCTGTGTCCAGTTCTGTCCCCTCAGTTCAGGAAGGACCTTGAGACGCTTGAGCATGTCCAGAGGAGACAATGAGGCTGGTGAGGGGCTTGGAACACAAACCTTGTGAGGAATGGCTGAGGGAGCTGGGGTGTTTAGCCTGGAGAAAAGGAGACTCAGGGTGACCTTATCATTCTCTACAGCTCCCTGAAAGGTGGCTGTAGTCAGGTGGGGTTGGTGTCTTTCTGCAGGCAGCAGCTGACAGAATGAGAGGACACAGTCTTAAGCTGCACCAAGGGAAAAATAGGTTGGATATTAGGAAAATGTTTTTTACAGAAAAATAAAGCACTGGAATTGTCTGTCCGGGGAGGTTGTGGAGTCACCATCCCTGGATGTGTTTAAAAAAAGACTGGATGTGGCACTTGGTGCCATGGTTTAGTTGAGGTATTCGGGCATGGGTTGGACTCAATGATCTTGAAGGTCTGTTCCAAACTAGTGATTCTGTGATTCTGTGACTCTGTAATTCTGTGATCAGTTGTCAGCTGTTCAAATCTAGCCCAGACTCTCAACAGCTAGTAATGGAAGTATCACTGCCATTACCTTCTGGCAGCTGTTTGACTGGAGTAAAATGAGAGAGTGGCCTACTCCCTTTGTTTTAGGTTACCCATCCCTCTGTTCTCTAGACAGGGCCAAAACAGCTCTCAGAATACACCCCAGAAGAGAGGCCAATGCACAAAACTCGGCAAGGATGTCTCAAGTGATGGTAAGCACATCCAGAAATAAGCAACTTCAAGCCAGAATTACAACATCCTCTGGGTCATAAAGGAGCCTCCTTCAATGCAGTAGCTTCTTTTAAGGTTTTTGTGAAGGTGTCCTGGTGATAACCTCAAGGCAAAATCCTTAATTGTCCCTCCTGCTGATCCAGGAGTGTCACGCTTTTGACTTACTGGTCTTGACCAGAGTCTTGCTCAGTACTCCTATGGGAGTGAGAACAGAGGTGCTTACAGGGTTTAATCTCTGCTAGGAAGTGCCATATTATGATGTTTATCCTGTCTAGTGCTTACATGGCTCCCTCTCCTACCACCTACAACTTTACAGGGGTCCTTCTCACCAGCAGTAGATCCTGTTATTGAGAGGTCTCCTGGAACAGAGCTACTGTTCCCCCACACTATGAGTCAGACAGGTCTCAGCAGTAGGGACAGCATGATAGACAAGCTGATGAAATCAGATATACAGTATTGGAGAGAGGAGAAGACAGGGAGGCAGGTTTGCCATGAGCCCTATCACCACTACTCAGCAGACATGTAAGAAAATTCTTCTTTTCCACTGACTCAATACTCTCACAAGCTTCCTGCTCACTCCCTGGTGAGGGAGAAGAAGAGAACCTGAGCAATATTGTGACAAAATTCAGTGCTGGCACAGCAGAGCTCCCCTGGCTGAGATGGCCTCAGGATTATTATGTGGCAGGTTGGCAATATCTTCTCTGATCCCCATCCACATGGCTGGCAAAACCCAGGCAGCACTGGCGGTGTCTCTGACCAGTGTGAAGTTGTAAGGCTGTGGTGGGGCTCAGAGCTCTCTTTCACATTACTCCTGAGCCATAAAGGTGAGGTGCCCATGGGCAGGGAGCAGTCAGCAGGTAGACCTGTGCCCACATACAAGCTCCACTGTGTTCTGCTCACACATTTGAGCCCTTGTGTCAGGGACCTTCTTGGAAAAGGAGGTTCTTACTGGCTGCCACAGGGCAGAGCAGGGGAACAAAATGCATCTTTCATGCCTGAGTATCCCTTATCCACAGTCTCAGCAGCAACCCAGCAGACACAGCTCTCATGCCCCTATCCTCTCCCAGCATTTATTTGGAACCTCAGGAGGAACGAGGTAAAAGTGGATTTCACCAGGTCAAAAAACCCAATAACTTGCTTTTTAGTCCATAGCAAAAATTGAATTTTCAGGAAAAAAATCTGAATACCAAAATATTCAAGCCAAAAAATAAAGTTTTTAATTTTTGGCAGCTCAGGACAGGTTTGGGCTGCTCAGTTTTTGACAGTAAAGCAACATATATTCGCACCATTTTTTTCGTCTTCTTTTACAGTATGCTGACATTTTCAAATGCATTTTCTCTTGAAATGCAGTTTCTCTTGAACATTTTCAACAACGCTTTTTCACGGTATTTAATTCTCAGGGTTTTTCATTGCCAGGGGAACAGCCGAGGATCCAGGGAGGAGCTGTGGAAATGCATTAGCTATGCCAGCTCTCAAGAGCAGCTTGAAGTGGCACTGGACCTCTTCGATTCTGGCCCTTGGCAGCAGCTGGTGCTGTCCAAGTTTGAAATGGGGCAGAGATGCAGCAAAGCTCCCAGGCCACCTCCAGGAGGAAGCTGAAAAGTGTAGGCACAGGAGAAAAGAGCCAAGTCAAATGCACGTTTGATCAAATGGTGCAGTCTTAGCAAGACAGCAGAAAAAACAGACTGTGCCATACCCCAGCATTGTCTCACTACTTGTGCCAAGCCTTGCAGTCAAGAGAGAGCATCTGGTCTGACCAGCCCACAGCTGTAAGAGAAGCTTGTCCCCTGTACTTGCAACCAAAGGCAGTGTCAAAGCCTCCATATTGCTACGTTAAGCTGTAGTTGGAAATGCAATGGAGGCTCCTCTATACATTCCTGCTTTTGCATACATAAAAACCAAGTGCAAGCAGCTCTGACCCAGCCCAGGAGGGGTTGGCAGTGGTACCCCTCCTGCTCTTCACAGAGCAATCTCTCTGAGCCAACCAACAGGGAGACACAGCTCAAAGAAGCATGGGAAGGTCTTGTGTGGGAAAACACATTTAACTAAATTCACCTGCATGTTTTTACTGAATAGAAGTGTTATGCTGGTTTTTTCTCCCTACAGATGTCTTTTCTCCTCCAGGCCAGCCCACTTCCACTAACTTCTGGCCAAAGAAGTTCCTACTTCATATGCAGAGCATCAGAGTGTTGCACACACATAACCAGAACTGCCACAGGTGGACACAAGGAACCACACTAAAAACAATTAAAATATGCTGATGAAATCCCACTTCCCTGCTCATCTAGCCCATCAGACTAGAAATGATGGGGTTTCTGAGCTCCTCTGAGCAAACAGTGTGAAAATATAAGTCTTGGTTTGGTGCATGCCCAGAGTGTTGAACTAATAACACTTGTCTCATATGTAAGCAGCTGCAAAACCTGATATTTACACAAGGATTCACAGAGATGAGAAAAGCCTGCTTTTTTTTTTTTTTCCTAGATGGCAGGCTCTGGTTCAAATGGGAATTAATTTGGGAAAACCTTCTGGTTTGTATCATACAGCATGCCAGGTTAAATGACTAGAGTAGACTCTATTTTTTGAATAATTGAAGATTAGCTTTAGAGCATTGACACCTACCAAAGCACCCATCATTTTGCATGTCGAATAGATTGTGAAAAAAGTAGAACTCTACTTTTAAAAGCACTCAAACAACGAGATCACAAATGCACTTGGTACAAATACAATTACACCTGTATGTGCTTGCTGGCAGGAGCCACTTTTTTGCAGAGCTGTCTCTTGGAATCCACACATTGGCTTAGCTTACCTTAGACAAGGTGGCTGCAATTTCAAAGCTTAGAGCTGCCTTTAAATAGGCTTTTCTTAGACTTGGGTATCAGCTGGCACATGCTTCTGCTGGCAGCACAAGGGCTGTTGTCTCAGCCACCCAGTAATATGCAATAATATGCAAAAGACAGCTTTTATGAGGCCAATTAGTAGAGCTGGAAAACACAACCAAGCCCTACCTCAAGGGTTTGAGTACCTGATGTGAGTTTCTTCTCATTTTTTTCAGATTTATCAGGTGGTCTAATAAATTACATCCCCCTTCTTACAAAGCTTGCATCACTTTTATGGAGAAATGATGAAGCAGGCAATGCTCCTGCTGGCAGAGCGCAGCAGAGCTAAGGGCAGGGTGGATACAGCAAAGTCAGATACATCAGATTGCTGCAGGAAACAGCTTGCAAACTCGAGCTAACCTCCAACCCCCATGCCTTCTGGGGGTTACGTTTTGGGGGTCTTGGTACATACAGTAGACAGATCTCAACTATTTTTTTGAGTCTCATGAAGGCACATGAACCTGACCCTCAGCTCAGCAGTGCTTTTAGCTCCCCATCCAGGACCAGCACAACACTAAAGCAACAAAAGAATGAATGCAGAGAAAGGGACATCATCTCAGGTGATATCTAAGGTCTCACTTCTTGCCTCATTTTAAATCATATTTTATTTTAAATCCCTCCCTCTTTCTCCACAAGAGGTAAGTTTTTTGAGGCAAAAGGCAGAGTGTCCATCAGCACTATCAGGGGTAGCAAGGCAGTTGCCAGTTTCATCCTGTAAAAAACTACGGTTATCACAATAGGTTCAAAGTTCTTCCAAACAGAGCAGCTGGAGCTGATGGACACTGTGTGTTCTTCCTATTGCTTTAAGAGCTCCAGCTGCTCTGCCTCTGCAGTGGCAGTACATCTGTGTTGCTGTACAAGCAAAACCAGAGAAAGGATGAGGAAAAAAACAATTTCACATATTTTTGTCTGTTGCTTCCATCTTGTGGCCAACTTGGAAAAGAAAAATTTGGGTCTTTATTTCAGTAATGTTATTATTAACAAATGAAAGGAAACATTGGAATTTTTAGGGGTGGTTCTAATCCTTACTTATAGTTCTTTGGATGGGAATGATTTGGGGTTGGAAGTTAGGTCTTGCCTTTGAAAAGCATTGAACATCAATGCTGGCAGAGGAAGGGGCTGGTGCCTCCTCTGCCACACATTCTGTTTTGGTCTCATATGAGCTTCTGTGCCAAGGGGTGCAGGACAGAGATGGGGTTAAGAGGACAAGCCCATGAGTGCTGAGCCCAAACCCTCACCTTGCTGTAGGCAGCAGTGATGGGAATCTGGCAGAGCATGGACTCTGCTTCAGCTGCTGGCTTCATGAGCTAGCCCAGATCCATGCAGTGACTTTCTCTCTTCTTTGTTTTTGAGCCTACGAAGCATTTTCTTCATTTCCCTTTCATTTTTCCTGGGGATTATGCCAGCATACAACTTCATACCACACAACCTCTAACAATGGGGATAAGTTGATGGGACACAGTAATCTTGCTGAGACAGTCGCAAAGGCACCATGCCTCAGGTTTCCAGAACCATGGGGAGCATCTCAAGCTGGCTGGATAACTTCCTTCTGGCTTGTGAACCTGCTGCTTTTTGCACCACTCATAGCAATACAGAAGCTTAGCCAAAAGCTTCTTTTTGTCTTTTTACCTGCATAACCTAAAGCCATTCTCTTCCTATCCTCCTGGCCAGAAGCCTGTCCTTCTCTGGTCCTGGCACAGTGCTGCTCTCTCACAGCTCCTGTTTCCTGGGCAGACTGCCTCTGCTGTGTGCCATTACATGCCCTCAGCACATTTCCAGCCAAATATTTGCTGAGGCCTGGACACAGGGAGCAAGATGATGTGTGGAACTCACCCCCCAGCCTGGTGGAAAAAGGGGCTAGAATTTTGTCCAAAACGGGTCTACTTCAGCAGGAAGGTGAGAAACTCACTATCCACGCTCCCCAGCATGGACAGATATGCTCACAGGCACGCACAGCCATGCCCTGTGCTTGGGAGAGTGCTCTGTACCCAGGCTCTTGCATTGAGAGAGATTTCGGTACCCCCACCCTTCACCCCACACAGGGAAATAACGAGTCCATTGGTCCTTATGTCCACACAGCTGCTGAGCTTCCAGAAGAGCAGGTGCACAGCTGAGCAGGATGTAAGGGCACAAGCACTTCCAGGACTCTTTCCTGTCCCCCCTGGTGACAGGAAGTGTTGTGTGTCTGTGCAGGGTTACAGGATAAAGACTCCTTTCAGCAAGGACACACAACCTACTGTAGCTCTTATCTAAGGCAAGGGCCCAGGATGCTGCACCCCATTTGAATAAGGAGGGGGAGATGTTAGATGGAGAGTTCATCTCTCAGCAAGTTCCCAGCAAGAACAGTGACCACACCAAGGACTGAAGGTTGCTAACCCACCCATTCACAGGGCATTCCCACAGCCAGCCTTGCCTGGCTCCCACTGGGAAACCAAGACAGGCTTTTGTGCAGGAAGTGCAGCTGTCAAGTTTAACTCTGATTTCAGGTTGAAATCTTGCAAATCTTCTCAAATTCATATTCAATTACATACACTGTGCAAAATTGATTACTGTGGGAGCACAGAACCATACTAAAAATCTGGTTTTATTCACAAAGGAGGCGAGTTCAGCACAAGTTCAAAAATCCCTGTAGTCAGGAGCCTTTCCTGAGTGTGTGCAGATCAGCAGGCACCAACCAACCCCCCCAGCACACACGGCGCCAAGGTCAAGGGTTTTGTCTTGTGCAGGGAGCCCAGTGCCCACCCGCTCCCTCCCCCACTGCTGGAGCACCATACCTGCTGTGTTTTGGGAGGTAATGTGACTCCCCGCAGATGTCACTTGGTATCCTGGTCATTTCCTGCCACCCTCACTATGCCCACTGGAAGGGCTCAGAGATGTGCTTGTCATTACTGCCTGATGGCTTTGCAGAGAACTCAAAGACCTCTTGAGGAAAAAAATCCCTCAGCAAGACTGATTCTTTATAACCATCTTTCAATAAGTGAGTATAGACCCTCACATATCCTTAAATTATATATCATTTATTGAAATATAGAGATCTTAATTTACAAGATTTTTTTAAAGACAAAATATCAACAGGGGCATTTTTGAAATACATTTTATGCCTACCATTACTCAGGCCAGTTTGCCCTTCTTCAAATATTTCACAACAGCCATCATTTTGGAAACACTTCCTTTTTTATTATTCTAAAATATAACTTTTGGACATTCAAAGTGCAACAGTTAACGTGCCTGTGGAATATATCACAGTAAAAAAAATATAAACAAAGGCAGTGATATAGCTGTCATAAATGTTTTGGCAGTATTCTAGAAGTCTATATAAAAATACTTATATACATATTGATGTATAACATCATCATATCTCACGTCCTTCATCATGTAATAGGACCATTTTGTACAAGTTGCAGACCACGCTGTAAGGAATTGGTTGGCCATTCCAAATCAAAAGCTGCATTTCATAGGATAACACTGATTGTCGTTATACAATTACTGTAGTAAAAGGTTTGGGAATATCTCTTCCAGTGGCTTCTCAAAAAGTAAGCCATAAAAAAAAAAAAGTCTGTAATACTGATAATATTGTGAAACTAAACAATTCATCCTCTCACACTTCTCTCTCTCTAGCAAATCCTCTCTCTTCCTCTCCTTCTCATTCCAGTTTCCAGGCCAGCTTGTCTGATTCCAAGCCTGCAGTGAGCTGGGTTTGGCTAGACCCCTGCCACAGATGCAATTGATCTGCACAATACTCATGACAAGATGGAGAATTAACATTACTGTGTACCCGAAAGTGAGTCAGCTCTGGTTCACCATTTGAGTCTAGCCTGAGATGCACTGTGAGATACAGAATGAGGCTGGTGAGGGGAAGGCAAATCTGCATTAAAATGTCCTTAGATTCCAGTAACTGATATAATAAAATATGCTGGGGCTGCTTTTCAAACCCTGAAGAACACTAGACCATGTGCAAAAATGCAGGTGAAATTGCTTGCCTAATTTGAATGTGTAGTTGTAAAGACTACACATGCAAATTCAAGCACATGTCATCTCAAGTGGGCATTCAGATATCTGGGATATCCATAGACAATTTGTGTTTCCTCAGTTCATAGTTCATAACTGGAGGGAGATTTCACACCATCTCATCTGTCCTGGCTATATCAAGAGTCTGTGTTTCGCAGCTGTCCCCATACAGAGCTCAGTGACATGTTTGGCAAAAGCATGGTCCCAGGAAGACACTTGTTCTTGATCTGTCGAATGCAAGAAGTAGAGAATGAACCATCATTCACCATTCCTTCTGATTGTCAGCTTCCATTGGGGTTGAAAATGTGGGGGCTCCTCTCTTCAGGTCCTGTTTTCACATTTGCTGTGATCTTGTGCATGGCCTCAGCCAGATGATAGCTGGAAACCCAGACCCAGAATTATTTGCCTATGCAGCGTCCCACGCTGTAACACTGCCAATATTGCATTTGCTTTTATTTGATCTGTAGCTGTCCACAAGTGAAATCAAGGGGACTTACAAAGCTTTTTGTAGAGCCATTTGAAGGTAAACTGTAGTTTAACATGGCAGCATGTTCTGTCAGTCACTCTTTCACACTTCCTAGGAAAATACTGCGACACAGGAATGAGTTTGCACCGCATTTGCATTGGTTATGTCGTAACAGAGGCTGGCCATATCCTACGAGGTGCTCATTGCACTGAATTAAGGCAAAGTTTGAAAGCTGAGTACCAGAAAGGATGGGGCCCTTGGCAGTGATGTACTTTTTTTTACATGTAAGTCTTCCAAAGCATCATATCTCAACTAGACATTGTACAGTGATAGCAGTAATATAATACTTTGCTCATATAAGTGGTGTCAAAAACCAACAATTGCAGGCTGAGAGCAGGTTCATTTTCATGCACTTTCTTCCAAACAACACTCCTAGAAGCATTTACCTTTTGTAGTTACAGTCTGCAAAGATAGTAGAGTTTTCTGCTCCTGTTTGAACTTGAAAACTAAGACAATAATATTTTCTGCATATTTATTTCTGCTTATTTGAACTTGCATTTCAGGCTAGAAGAAATGTCTTTATTCCTTGAACAGTTCAAATATCAAATTAATTCTTCACAGCTAACCTCAGGATAAGATTTTTTTTGAGTACCCATGAAATATTAATAATGGGGTATTGCTGGTGGTTTACCATAATCTTCCAGCATCTTGGAAATCTGGCATAATTTTGTTTTTAAATTTAAATTTTTAGAACTTCACTTAATTAGAGGAAAATTAATTGCTTCTAATATATCTGATTAGAAAAACTACTCAGATTATGAAAGAAAAAAATCTTAAATTTTTTCTCCATGTTAAAAAAGTTTTAGCTAACCAGAACAATTACCATTCTGTGTAGATTAAAAAAAAAATTGTTTCATAAAGTTTTTTTGGGGCTGGAAATTTCTCCCTTGCACTTAAAAAAGTGTTTTGATACTGTGCTTTTACTGAAGGACAATGGATTGTAAAATATACATTTAGTGTTACTGAAAACAGTAGTAGTATTATCTTGAAAACAGCTACCTTCTACAGTTAATAAAGACGTACTAGGTTTCTAACACCTATTATAGACTGACTTTTAATTATCATTATTATTATCATTATTATTCCCCTTTACTTGCATTAATGGTAGAAAGTAACATGTTTTATAGTACCAGTCAGTCCCTTGTGGGTTTAGACCGTTTTGGTCCAAAAGTGGTTTTTGCATGTTCTTCAATTCACACGATAATTCAACAGCAGCTGACATTGAGATTGAGGGAGGAAGTACACAAAATTCATGAATGATGTCTTCTAAAATCCATGGCATATGTTCAATGTGCACCTCAAAAGATCCTTGAGTTATTTACATAATTACAATGGTGAAGTATTGCTGCAGTGGAAAATTGATCCATCAAAGTCATATGAATGCCCTTGAAACACAAAACTGGTCTGTTTGTGGCTTTTCCCTTCATCCTCCTACCAGTTGGAATGGCAAACAACACTGAGATGCTACTGAAGTACTGCAAGAAGCAACACTAAAAAAATCCATCTTCAACATGTCTCTTTCATTTATACTCAGGCTGATTCCTCCGCCCATTTCTGGGAGTTCCTTTCTACAAATCCGCCTCCTCTTCACATCCTTGACATTGTAATAAAGTGGTTTTCTCTGTGGAGCAGAAGTCTGTAGACAGCACAGGAAGCTTCCCCGTGTGCAGAGCTGGCAGGTGTCTGTAGGGTTACAGGAAGCTGTCCTCCACCAGGTCTGAGGAGTCGATCCCAATGTCGTCCATCATGTCAATGTCCTCAATGGTCTCGTCCTCTCTCTTGATGAAGGTAGAGCTACTGGAACCAGTCTCAATGGCACTTTCTTCAGATGTCTGTGAACTGGAAGAGACAAATATCTCAAAGATAAGGTCCTGTGGCTGGGTAAATACTCCAGTCTTTAGCAGAACTAAACACTGCCTCCCCAGATGCTTTCTGACCCACGGTGCAATCTTAGGTGACTAAGACCACCAGTTTGTATATCAAAAGTAGTGAACCACCTTGGAATTCAAAGGAGCATGCTGTTCTTCTGCTCCTCCAAGTACTCTCAGCCAGACAGTTGTTGGAGAAATACTTTTATGGCACTACTGTGACAATAGGTCACTTAGGTAAATCTAAGGAGGTCAGGTGAAAATAAGATAGCAATAACAGACAGTAAGATAAGAATAACAAGAATATGTCTTAATTTTGATAGTACTTTTAGGGACTTTGTTCTTCCCTCGCTTGAATAAAGCACAAAATTATATAAAAAAAAAAAAAAAAAAAAAAAAAAAAAAAAAAAAAAAAAAAAAAAGACATTTCTAGGTTGCTGAACCTATATACAATGAATTAAGTGCTGAATTAAACCTGCACCACTCCCAATTAGAGTCACGCAGTGTTGTGTTGTAATGGCATTGGTCACACAAACTGACAAGAGAGAAGTAAAAAGAAAAGTTCTGGACACCTTTCTTTCATAGAAAACTATACCATAGAAGACATTATCAACAACTTCTCCCATATTTTGGAATTTGTCTCATATAAACAAATCAATCATTTGAGGTCTCATATGAAGCTCTAAGGAGGCAAGATATGCTGCAAAATGTGCCCGTGGATCCAGCAGACAACCACAGTCATACTACCATGTTTATATGTGACTCCCCCAATAAGCAGTTTCAACAGAGCTAAGGAAACCATTTGCAGAGTACAATGCTGAAAAGTGTAAATGGACATTGCCAAACATGACTCCAAATGGTGACTATGGGCTAAGGGATCTATCTGTAAACTGCACCTACCTGTGTCTGTTTCTCTTGCCAAGTTCATCTTCAGAAACAGGGTCAATGTCAGGCAGGGGAATGATGTATCCACTGTCAGCACTCAGCCTCTGCTCATCAAATCCACTCTCCCTGTCCTTTAGCTTGTCTTCATTCTTGTAGGTTACACCAATGTAAGCATTGTCACAGTCCCCTCTCATGCGTGTGACAGCTGGGTGATCACTTTTCAGGAAGTCCAGATGAATCTTCTCGTAGCTCTGAAAATATTAATTTCAACCTCCTCATTAGATGTTATTCACTAAGGCTGCCTTTATTCAGATAGGCAGCTGTGATTCATTAGCCTAGCAAATATTCTGCCCTATGAGCCAGCAACACTGGATAGAGAAGTCCAGAATCTTCAATTGCTTTGAAGGGAAAAGTGACATGTAAGTTTTAGATGATGCAGGAGCAAAGCTTTGTGGCAGCACAAAGCAGACAAATAGATGTGAAAGAAGGGTAGGGAGAAGGGAGTTAAGGTAGGTGGGAAAAATGAAACACTGAATGATGGGGAAGGCACAACTTGTCCAGAGCTGTCAGAAGTGTGAAGGGAAAACTTGCTGGTGTCAGGGTCCAGAGGAGGAGACAGGGAGATTATACACATGGGCCAAGAAGTCCCTTTTATAGAATTATTTCACAGCCTACAAAATCCCATTAAAATATATAGAACTAGGTCTCCAGTAGAAAAAATGAGTTGTTAGGATTTAATTAGACATGAAGAGTTCTGCTTCCCAGTTAATACTGCAGAATGGCTTCTCTCAGCAAGCTTAAGTGAAGAAACTGAACATGAATCCCTGTGCTAATCACATCATTCACACAGGTTAGAATGTGCCAGTTTGGTGCTCATGGCTCCCACGGCTGGAACAATGCTTATAATACCCTCCAAAGCAGTATACAGAAAACACAGAGAAAATTACAAAGAGCAAACCTTTTTGTACTCTCCAGGCAACAAGCTCTCCACAATTTCACTCAAATGGTAGAAAGAAGGTCTTTTCTCCGGTTCGCTGTTCCAGCACTTCACCATAATCTCATACCTGCAGATAAGAACGAAACCAGTTTAACCAGCTGGTAGAGGAACATAATTGATCAAACAGAAACTAAAGGCAAAATTTTCTGGAGACTGGGCAGGTGTAGAAAAGCCAAATGCACACATACACTTCATTGGTAGCATGATCAGGTTTGGCCATTCGATATCCACTCTTGATCTTATTGTAGAATGTAGAATCGACCATCATGCCAGGATATGGTGTGCCACCTGCAGATAAAAGAGAAGCAAAAGTTCTACTCTATACTTGACTATCCACGAAGAGTTCCCAAATACTGTCTTCCTGTTCATGTCATGAGCTGTTAACACTATAATTTAACATGACATCAGAATGATTCTTTCCTAGCCAGTGTTTCACATCAGAGCCGTTGTCTTGATGACATTAAGCCCTAATATGAAACACTGGCTAGGAAAGATTGAAGTAGGTACTAGTTAGGAAAAATACCTTTACAGTATTTATAGAATGTACTGGGGACAGAGATTGGGTGATATCTAGATCAGGTCAGCAGCCTGCATTTGGCATGGCTGAGGTCATGGCTCTGCCCTGCCACTGCCTTTCTGTGAGAACTTAGCCCAGATACTTGCTCTGTCTGGAATTACTGCCTTTGGCACCTGTAGGACAGCTGAGAGGGACAGGGCCTGAGTAACACACCTCATCCTGACTGCAAGGCCGGAGCCTTGGTGTAAGTCCCCTCCATATCCCACTCATCCCAGCTGGGCAGCTGCCTTTAGACAATAGCTGACATGTCACATGCATGGGTTGTCAAAAAGTTTGAACTTGGCCCAAGCTGACACTGTTAACTGATAATTTGGGGCTGCAGCACAGAGATATCATTGCACTCATGCTCAGCTGTTGCTGATGTGTAAAAGGGTAATTCAAGCTGAAGTCAGCATGGCAGCAAGATGTTAAAATTGACCTTCTTAAAAAACACTGCTGAGGATATGTTTTGCTTTCAAAAAAGGAACAATTTTCTCAGATGGAGGAGACATACTATAATATTTCTTCAGAAACCTCTGCCCTTTCAAAAGCAAGATTTTCACCTAAAACTGGGCTTCAGAACCTCCTTTACAGGTAGAGCAGTGAAGTCTAGTGCTTCAGTTCCTGCACTGTCCAATGTCTCCCAGGGATATCAGGGAATGGCTATTTACAGGATCCTGTGACGCCCAGAGATTACAGGAATCAATATCATAAATAGTGCAACTGTTGTTTTCTGAGAAGTAGTTATGTGACAACTTATTCTAGCAAATAACATTAGGCTGGGAGTTGCCATGGGGCAGCAGTAGATGCCATACAGGCATGAGTAATTGTGCTGGCAGTAAATCTGGGCAATGCATGCTCACTGACACAGGCCATCCAGCCATCCAGGAGGCTAATTAATGAGGCTGAGGAGAGAGCCAGGCTGTTCCCAGCTGGGAACTGTACATTGTCTGCAACTGCTATATATTGTCATAACCACTTTACCCTGCCATAAACCAACTGTGTGAACAGTGTTGACCTGGAAATGAGAAAACAGTGTCCCAGAAGATTGACATTTATTTTCATTCTGTAATGGGACTAAGACAGGCTCTTTTGAAACGTGTATGAAGAAACTGTTCCAAAGCAGCTGCTGAGCTGGGCTGCAGCCCCAGGCACCCCATTGCAAGGGAGAAACATGTTCCTTCTCATATTAGACAGAAAATCAATCCTGTTGTAGCACACCAATACTTTTCCACAAAAGATTTTCACACAGTTCTTTTAGTTTTACAGAAAAAAAGTATATTGCTAAAACAAACAAGTAAATAAATGAAAAAAAAAAAAAAAACTCAAACACACAAACAAAAAATCCATACCAAAACTAAAGAGAACTCTCGGAGAGTATGGACATTTCACTTCACACCTAACACTGGAATCTGAAATCCCATACAGAAGAACAGCTAACAGTGGATTTCACACATATATTTTTATATGCAGAATTTTAAGTACTTCATGTA
>VZTT01028661.1:46630-121983 GCA_013400855.1 Buphagus erythrorhynchus | reverse complement strand
CACCCAGTTTCTAGACTCATGAAATTAGGTACCACATCTCTGATTGTTGTGTGACTTGAATCTTAATTTGCCTTTTTCAAATGGGCATGGGTCAGATTCTGTGTCAGACCAGCATTTCATTTTATTAAGGTCACCAGGACAAATAAGTGGCTTGCTGGGATGTGATAAGAGCAGTTCTGCTGTCTCTGTACAGCCACCCTGGTATCCTTAGCAGCAGCACTCAAACCCCATGCCTCAAAAGGTGCTGCTCTCAGCCCTGCCAGCCAGATGAGGAGGTTCAGGTCCTAGTGGGACCTCACTAATTCTCAGCAGAGCCAGCAGAAGGCAGTGGTGTTCAAGCAGCTCATGACATTTCTGCGTTGTTCCTTCTGGTACGCATCTCCTGGACTTGCACTGGTTCATGAGCCCTCTAAACAGCACTGCACTGCATATATTGGGTCAGCGATTGCAAAGGGAAATTTGCAATGCAACCCAAATTTGTCAATTGAAGCTCCATCCAGCCAGTGTTCAGAGTTGGCATTTAACACAGCACTGCACTCCAGGCACTACTGGCTAGAAAAGATCAAATAAATGCCAGCTGGCTTACATAGCTAGGATGGGAAATACTCATCTGGCAGAGCCAAAATGGGTTTGTAACCTGCTTCAGAGGCTCCCTGAGCTAAAGGTGTGATTGCTTTGCTGTCATCTCCCACTTACATAAGAGAAAATCCACACAAACCAGAACTGTCAGCCCCAGAAACAAAAGAAGGCCCCCCCTCACCAGCAAACATTTAATATGGCAGAAGTGCTGGCGGGTGAGTGTCAAGTAGAGCAGTTGTGCAATCCAGATTGCCAAAAGGATTTGGAGCATTGGGTTTTAAAGTTACTGACTATTCTGAATACACTTGTAAACAAGAAGGCATTGAAGCATGCTGGTGCTCATGAGTCAGAGGGAGACAAAGTCACAATGGTGGTCTTAACAACTCAGATCTGACAAATCCTATTTAGGCATATAATTAAAGTCTGGGTTGTAATAAAATAATTCCATAAAACATTCATCCTCCTCTAGTCTTCAATTAGCAACCTGAATTTAATTAATGGATATTGTTCCTGAACCGGAAATTTTTCTCTTGCTTCTTTCAAGAATTAACTCTTTCTCTGTGATGGTGAAGAACTACACCAGGGGAGTATGTTTCTTGAAATACATCAAATAAAAGACACATTTCATCTTCTTCTCCTGTGTTTTGCAATACAATTTGGTCCACAGATATCTCCAAGAGAGGGAAGCTTTGTATGTTTAAAGCACTATCTGGATAGAACATTAAAATTTTCTATAGTCATTACATTTTCAATTTATATAAATGAGAGACTTGGCCAGCCTTGAGGAATTAATTACGACTGAGTTCTGTATGAATTCCAATGAGGAATAGCAAAGCAAGAAAGCAGAAGGGGAAGGAAGAAGAAAGAAGGACAGTAGCCACAAAAATATGCAGTTACTCAGCACTGATACGTGCATAGCATGGATTAATAATTTTAAAAATATTTTTAATAAAACTACATAACTAGTTGCAGATTTCCTTGGCCTCTGCATATAAGTATATAAATGTCTTGCAGATAAAAAATACTGACATCCTTCTTGTGGATGCCTTAGCAGAAGTGAGGGTTGAAAAGGGCATTTAACACTGAGAGAGTCTCCTAAGCCTCATAGGGGTGGACATTGCACACAGGGCGTGTGGAGGAGAACTGGAACAGAGGCACAGGAGACACTAACACGAGGACCTCAGGGCTGATGCCACTGTAGAAGAGGATCAGGAGGGAAAACTGAGGAAAACACACAGACACAGCAAGACTCTGTGGTCATAACTTCCAATGCAAATCCTGCAGAGACTTCAGAATGGTCACTGATTGTCTTTCTCCCCAAAGAAGGGTGAGGCTAGTCCCTTACAGAAAACTTACCAAGCACTAACCCATCTCGAGGAAACTCCCATCTGGAGTCATAAGGCAGTTGCATTGGATCCACATAAATGTACTCATGGCCATCAGGGCTGATAGACTCAATGACTCTCCATCTAATCTCATACCTTGGCTTCTGCAGAGCACATTGAATGCAAAACCAAGCATTAGTCTTGGACCTGACTTTAGAGCAGATCAAAACCCAGCAGGGCTCAGCACTCAAACTGAAATACTTTTTTACATACCTGTTTCCATATGATGACCAGGACAATCAGTGAAATTATCACAATCACTAACAGCACTAAGACAGCAGCAGCCACCGTTAGCTCTGATCTCAAGGCTGTGGAATAAAAAGATAAACCATATTTTCCTCATGAGCCATGAGGAGTATCCCACATATAAGACACCCACCTCCCCACACATTGACCTCTGCAGTTCCTGTGTCCTGCAGAAGTGGCAGGAGCAGTTCCTGAGGCTGGTGACTATAAAGTCTTTCCAAGCCCAGAGCTGCTCTGCTATCTTGTTTCAAAACCAAATGCAGATTGTCTAGAAGAATGTCCCATAGCCTCTACTAATCACATGGTGAAATGAATTATGGAACCACATAATAAGCAAAAAGCAGATGCACCGTAAAGACCTGTAAAATGCCTCATCCTCAGAAATACCAGGGTGGAAAAAAATCCACTTTAATTTATTATCTACAACAATTCATATTTTTATCCATTAAGACTGAACTGGAATGAGTTAGAGCAGGGTCAAACTGGCTGTTGTAATTGCATAGAAGGACAAAGCAAACTCACTGGGAGCCACAAGCTTCAGTTCTCGAGTAACAGCACCAAGGTCATTCCTTGCCACACATCGCACAGCCAGGGTTTCCTCTACCTTCTGGAAGGTCACCTGGCTTTCCACCATGTTTTTCTCATCCAGGTGGGCTTCCATGTGTATATCAGAGATATTGTTAGTCAAAAGGGTCCATGAGGTGTCATTGCTGCACCTGCAGAGAAGAATAATGGGCATAGGGTGTAGGTATGGATAAGTAAGAGTGAACAGAACAAGAATTACCTATCTCTGCAAATTCTTCTGACAACAACACATTTAAGGGCCAGAAGGGTCTTTAGATTGCATCTCTGAAAAACCTGCACCTTTCTTCAAAATAAAAATACTCCCTGAATGGAGGGACAGCTACTTCTCAAAATCCTTACTCAAACCTGGACTGTGAAATCCTTGGAGTTGGCTGACTAAACAGAAAGCTTTTATGAGAGAAACCTGAATTGATGCATTGTTTTGTGTCCTATAGGATGTAAAAAGAAGGGCACTAACAACCTGTCTTGAAACATAAGCAACATGTCTCTAAAAAGAAATATGAATTATCTGAAACTTACCGGCTCTTCATGAGGAAAACATTGTATAGCAACTATGTTAAGATAATTGAGGATACAAGTAATATTTCAGGTAAGAAACCACCCACTCCTCTTACTTTTTAATGTCCTTGCAAACCAGCCATTCCACATCTGGAAGTGGGGTCCCCTCTGCCAAACATCTCACTGTCTGCCCACCGGCAGAGCCATGGTGATCATCCACAAGAGCTGAGATCAGAGCTGGAACTGGGAAGGAATCAGGAGGTCGTTAAAATATTTGTCAGTGTCTACAAAAAAAAAAAAACAGCTTCAAATTTCAAAGCAGGGCAGGTGTTGTTTGGCCAACACCTTAGCAAAAGCTACAGACACAGACTCGACCAGGAGGTACTTATCTCCTGTAGCACAGACTGGATTCTAGGCTAGAGCAATGAGAAGGAAGTGCTGCAGTTGTGCCACGTCTTCATGTCATGTTAAATGAGCTATCGTCCTACTGTCAGCTGGAATAACTTAGCTGGGTGTATAAAGTTTCTCTTTGGCTCAAGGCCAGTGCAGAAGTGAAAGCCAGGATCAGGCTAGAAAAGCTCCAGAGACTAACACACACACACTCCTCCACTCGCCCTGGTTGTGCCTTTCATGTATCTGTACTCCAGGCCATGCAGCGTGTGAGTGGATCAAGTCTTTGCTGTGTGCCATGAGTTCTGGTGGGCAAGGCTGTGGGCTGCTTACCTTGTATGAGCAATGAGAAGGTGTATCTTTTAATCTCATCTTCATTTTCAGCAACCAAAGTATAGTATCCACTGTCTTCCTCTTTGGCCCGTATCAATTTTAAAATACTCTGAAACCTGCAGAAATGCAAGTTTTTGTTTGTATTTTTAAAGTAGGTATTAAAAAATCATTTTAGTGCAACATGTAATCTGGGTATGTTGTGATTATAACATAGTGACATTTAGCATTTCTAGCATGCCTTTAAGTCATTACTCAAGTGGTAAATGACTATCAACATACAACTGAGAAAGAAGTGGCCTTAGTTACTTTCTGCAAGGACCTGACAAAGCCCTGATTTTACTGGAAAGTGCTGGAAGTTATTGGTGTGGAGATGTGTTAAAGGGAGCGAAGAGGTTTCTTGCTCAAGAACCTTGAAGAGTTTGACGTTATGGAGATAGTAAGAAGTAGTAAATTAAGCATTGCCCTTTAGAATAGAAAACAAAGCAACTATTTTTAAATGCCACTGAGGAAGAAGTAACCAACTGAGGTATAAAGAGTGAGCAGTGCCCAAGTTTCTGGGGGAGGAACTCAAGTCAGCACGGCCAAGTAAGGGCCAGAAGGTTTTTTACCTCGTTTCCTGGACTCTTCCTGAAGTAGTTACAATCTCTGTAAGATTTTCAATCAGAGTCACATTATCCTTCAACCAGTACATTTTTGGTGCTGGGTAAGCCTGCACATCAACAACAAAGTTTTTGACTTCATGCAGGTTGACAGCTTCCAGAGGGCTAAACTGAGGCTTCAGGTGAACAAAGCCTTTGTCTGTAGATGAAAAAGCCTTGTGTAAACAACACTGTGCAACATTTTTCAAGAATAGTGTTTTCCAATATGTTAATAATTTTGTACACTAAAATCAGACTATACCATGAACTGTAATGACTACTTTCTTATTTTCCTTAACCTCCTTGGTTGCATGGCGAGCAGTACATTCATAATCCCCTGTGTCTTTCACTGATGCCTCAGGAATGGTCAAGGTGTAAACCAGCTTCTGCGATGGGACTTTGATGTCATCAAGTTTTATCAGACCTTTTTCTTTCTGTAGTTTGGAGAAGGAAAAAAAAACTTGCTTAAGTAACTGAGCTGAAAGCACATCACTGAGGATCTTTGATACTCCTGAAATGAGAGCAAACATCTAAATTCTCTATGGCAGAAGACTTGCTCATTCAGTTAGGAATGCCTTTTTCAGCCACAACAGAAAAGCTGTGCCTATAAAAATACACCCTTTTGGGGGCAGGCACAGAGGGTTGGGAGCTCTTATTTTGTTCACAAGAAACAAATACCTCTGAAAATTTGGGTAAGCAACTTGACAGGGCAATTCACTCCTTATGCACTACCTTTTCCACAGATGTAAAAGCCACTTGAGTCCCCTTTGTTCAATGTCCATGAAGTAAGATGAATTTTTATCCCCTTTGCCAGACAAAAAGTAACCAGTTAATAGATGCTGTGTTCTGCCTCTTCCGAAAACAAGAATAATTTATTGACAAGGAGAAAACTCCTGAGAGTAAAGGGATGGTGAAAATGACAGACCATGTTATCATGAGGAGCTGGTACAAAAATATGCTGCGGCTAGTTTTGAAAGGTAGCATGTAGCAGAGACTATACTGATGGGTAAGATGGAAAACAAAACAAAACTTGCTCAAATAATTTTTCCTCTTGGGCTCTTAACTTACTTAAATAAAAGAGGGTATTTGGAGTAACAACTAGGTACACTTCAATTATATAATTCCTTCAGCAATCAGACTTTTTACATGGGATACTCTGAAACTGCCTGGGACTGGCTCTAGCCAAGTTTCACCAAATAAAAGTTTTCACTGCAAAAGGATGTTAAACCAGTGTTAACAGTAAACCAGTGTTACTTAACCATTAAAAATATCTGAAAAATTTCAGGGTTCTATAAAAGTTTTAAGATTTTCTTACTAGATATTTCTCATTAGTAAATTCAGAGACTGTAAGAATCATATCAGTTTACATCTGCATAATGAAGAACACTTAAGATTATAGACTTGATTCTTCACTGTTCCTTATTATCCCCAAGAACCAGGATTTAAGAGAGCTGTTTTGGAGGTTCAGACCTTCAGCAGCAGAGGTGTACTCAGATGTCCAGCATACCTAGATCTTTCTGCTTTCACATTTCTTTTTTTTTGCAGCAGCACAAGACTTGAGAGACAGCATTCCTTCCTCAGCCATACCTCACCTTCTTCCCATGCTTTACTTGGTTACTAACAGCAAATTTACCTTTTGGGACTGACTTTCTTTTATGGTAACCTAAAATTAAAAGAACTTGGTTTTCTCTCCTCAGCTGTCCTCATTCAGATAAGAGAAGAATATTTTACAACCCCACTTGCTTGCCTAATAAGTAACTACAAACATTGTGGAGAAAAACAAAAAAAAACAAAACAAACAAACAAAAAAAAAAAAAAAAAAGAGAGAGATATTTACCACTTTGCCAGGATAATTCCACTGCAAATTAACCACCTCATTGTCAAAGACCACACAAGTTACTACAATAGTCTCGCCTGTTTTGTAGACAGTTTTAAGAGCTTCAATTTCAACAGGCAGCTGTGAAGTAGCTAAGAGAAGAGAGAGAGAGAGATAGAGATCTCATTTAGTTTTTAAAAGATTACAATTTTCACATGGTACAATTTCAGAGGAAGATTTCTATTTCACTTCCTCTAGTGAGGAATCACCTTGAAAATTCATTAAAAGTACTGCTGATCTATACTAATATAAACAATTTGTATTTAAAGCATGAACTGCACAGGGATTGAGTTCAATCCCACAAAAAAAATTATCCACAAATAAAATTTCAATTACAGGTCCCTATCTCAAATACCCCTAGAAAAAGGCATTGGGTATAAGAGCAATTTCCCCTTTTGCTAATCAGTGACTGTCTTGGAGAATTTCTTGATGGCCAGGAAAAATGTTTTCAAAATAATTAAATCATTATGTTTTTCAGACTACCCAGAGTTCGACAGTTCAAAGCCACTGGGAAACACCAGTCTTTTAATTTGTGTTTCAGCAAAGAAGATGAAAATACATGGACTACAAAACATTTTTCTTGCAATAATTTTGGAGAGAAGATAAAGTTAGGGACACGTTATTCTCATCAAAATTGTAAGTAAACTTGCAACTAAGTAACTGACAGTACTGCCAGAGGAGCAAGGAGCTCATCATTGGAGAAATATCTGATACAGCCCCATGATGCTGGTGCTCTGACAGTGTGAAGGAAGAGCACAGACCCTTTTTCTGCTTTTTAAAATGAACAGAAATAAATACCTCTTATAATATAGATGAGGAACTCATCAGACTTGAACTCCACGCCTTTAACCATTGTTTTACATGTGTATGAGCCCGCAGGAAAATTCCCTATGAAGCCTTGTTTGGTGTCATATAAAGCAGATACAGACTTGTCTAAGCTGTTAACTAAAGTCACTTGAGCATCTGGGTCACTTGTCCGACAAGGGATAACTGCAGGATCACCTTCTTCTACTAGGATGAACTGGTCTTCTGGTATAGAAGGAACAAAAGGCATGTCTGGGTCTGTAAAAAACAAGAGGTAATCTTACACTGTTTTGTTTGTAGCAAGTCCATGGACAAGAATTGCATCTCAATGACCACTTACAGGTCATAAGTGAAACTTGCATAGTTCATTCTCCCAATGTTTCAGATATTGCAGGTAAGGTTTGCTAATTTCATGTGATATCTCATTTTAGCTAGTTGATGTGACATGTAATGAAACATTTCTCCTAAGCACAAAACAGGAAAGGGCTTAGGTTCCTTTGAAATAATTCAGGGTGCAAAATGAAAAAGACAAAAGATCCTCCCCCCAAAATGTTAACGTTATTAATCACAACTCACATGATTGTAAGTTACATGATTTTCCCCTTTTTTATTAGTAGCTGTCTCCTAACCAATATATAAGGAGGGGGGAAAAATAAAAATAAAATTAAAAATCCAAACACTTTCCAAGTAAAAAAAAAAGTAGTAGAAGTCAGTTTCACGTTGTTTATGTTGAACACCACTAAAGCCACATTTCATCAAAAATAGTTCAAGGTACTTATCTTCATGTATTTCTAACATGTCCAACATTACAGTTATGAGACACAGTCAATTATGGTCACTGCATGTGGTTTTCAAAATATGGTATTCGACTAGGGAAAAAAGCAAACAAGGACCTAGTAGTTTTATTTCTTTTAAAGTCAACAAAATACATGCCAACTTTCCTACCCAGCCAATCCAAAGTCTGAGTTTAAAACATAATTGCATAACATTATGCATAAAAAGCACAGCCCTCAAATCGTCTCCATTTGGCCATTCAGAATAAACAAATAATCTCTGCTAGCCTGAAGCTTCTGTGCAAAGCTTTATAATAAAATTTAATAAATAGCCATCCAAATCCCTCCAACAATAGACTTTCTGCTGCTCTGGCAGGCTCTTTGTAGCAATATTCCAAACACAGCGCTCCATTCCAAAAATGCTGCCAACTCCATGTATTCATTTTCCCACTGTAATTTAAAGCAGAAACAAGATTCACCTAGTTTGGTTTTCTATGTGCTGTTAGTGAAAATAGGATATTGTGTGAAATCCCAATAGAAACCTCCCTGGCTAAAGTGGGTTGCTGCCACCCATTGCCCTCCTAATTCATTGCAGGAAAAACAATTGTAAAGACAAAGTTTATAGTGGAAACAGAGACATTCTCTATAATTTGGAGGAAAGGATATGTTTCTGCATTTATGACATCTTGATGGTTAGCAAGTGGAAAAAATTACAGGGTGTCTCTGCCCTGCAAATCTGGTAGGCTGATATCTAGAGGCTTTCAAAAACCAAACCAAAAGTCCTCTTGAAGAAATCTTCCATCTCTTGCCTTTATATTCCTCCACTGGGTGAGTTGCAAGACTGCTTAACATAAACAACATCTTCTGGTAATTTGGTTAAAGCTGCTTGGATATTGAGATATATGTGCCAAAGCTGGCAGCCTCTGCTGAAACACCTTACTTCAAGAACAAACACTTTACATTTGTTGTGGCAAATGGAACGAAAATCTTGGAAGAATCACTGTCCTTGAATCACATACTGTCAACAGCAAAACCTTAATGCCACTGCAAAATAGCCTTAAAAACAAGTCCTGTTATTGCTTCCTGGCTTTTTGCCCTTCCAGAATCTTCCTTGCCATTGCAGACATCATCTCCTTCAGAACATGGTGCAGTTTTTGCAGGATGATTTGCAATCTCTTCTTCTCTCTTTTGCTCCCTGTTTCAAAATATTTACTGCAAATCCAGTGGCTTGATCTCTTCTGGCCCTGCAGTTGTGACCCTCACCCCCTGAAGCCCAGCCAATACTGAGGAAACATCCAGACAGGGCTTTACAAAAGCAGTCAGTCGTGGCTCAGCCTTTGGTGCCTATCTCAGCTGTGACAATAAAGATTTTCATCCCACAGAGATTGGGGAAAGCCTTTAAGCAGATTTCCAGTCAGAACAAGGGGGTGGGAGGGCAAAGCTGTAAATAGATACTTCCAAAAAGAAGGGATGCCATTTTTTCTGAGTCCAACAGTTTTCCACCACTAAAGAGAAATGCAACATAGGGCCTGGGAAGGCTGTGTTTGCTTTGAAAATTACAGGGCACTGCACAGTAGCACCATGTGTTTAATCTTGTGTCAGACTGGCCAGCAAGAACACTTCCTTCCCCTCCTTCTGACAGCCCCCCACAAGACATCTCCATTGCTTTACACTTCCCAGGCCCTGTCCACACATGAGCTTTTTCCAGTTCTCAGTTCAAGCCTAATTCAGGTTAAGAGCAAGATATGGCATTCCTCATCTGGCAGCAGCTTTAGTATCATACACAGCACTGGTTTGGTCAGTACACATCCCAGAATATCCCCCCAAGTGCCCCCTGAAAAGACTGGCATTTCTGTTAATCCCCACCTGGGAGCCAGGCAAATGTGAAGGCTGGACATACTCCCACAGATGAGCTGACCTGGCCACCAAGGTCTGCTCTCCAGCCCCTGGTGGTTAGAAGACCTCAGCTCTAAAGTTTTGAGCTCATCACTCTTCTTGAGAACTAAAACTCTTACCAAAATGTGAAAACCAATAGGAAGAAAGGAGAACATATCCATGGATTTACAGGGGCTGGTCTTGATTTACACATGAGGAAATGGCCGTGGGGTTATTTCTCCTCCTCAGACAGTAAATTGCCACCAGCAACACACCTCTTCTGAACATCCATGGTTCACCTCTCCCACCCAAAGCTCCAGGTACAGCTGTGGCATCCCTCACTTACCAGGCACGTAGATGTAGATGTCCTTCCCTTCCACTTCCCCATCCTCCACTTGTGTGTGGTTATAATAGCAAACATACAAGCCTGTATGAGCTGCTGAGGCATTTCCTACTTCGAGCACTGTCACGAAGAGGCCACTGTTGTTTTCTTCATGTCTAATGTCTATCCTGTGGTTTCCCTCGGTCACTGGGTACTGCCAGCTCACTTCACTGTCTCCAGAGCATTTGAGTGTGAAATTGGAATAGAGCTGTACCACCATTTCATTCCTACTGGGAACAATAGTTGGCAGAGGAAGCTGGCAAAATGTTAGGAATGGCCCTGCAAAAAGACACAAATAAATAGCATGTGAGTACACAAAACAGCCTCAGCACAGGGATGTGAAAGGAAGCAGAGAGGATCCAGAGCAGCTTTCTTTTCTGACTATTTCAGACCTGCTGATGTCCCAGGAAATTTGCCCTTGTTAAAAGCCAAAGCTTTGCCCGAGGAATAGCAAATGGCTTTCCTTTGAAATGCTAAATGTTTGCTTGGTGACTTCTGTTTGTCAAATCAAGAGGTGAAAGACAGAAGTGAAGTTAGAGATAGCTCCCAATCCACACCTCAGCTTTCCAGCCCCAAAGGTGTACACAGCTCTACTGCAGACCAGTGAATTCCACACCCTGGCTGCTGGGTCACAGGCATCTCACACCTTCTTACAGCCGTGGTCAGGAAACCAGCAGCCCTGTCAGCCTTCAAGTAAGCTTACAGCTGAAATTTGGAAACCACTTCCCAAGACTAAAACTTGCATTTTACATCTGCCTTCAATTTCTGTAAAGGGCCAGAGCAGGAGCTTGTACATCAGGTCTACCTCTAGCCAAAATGCACAGAAGGCTTGTAGCCAACTAAAACTGCAATTCACTGAACTAGATGTTGTGTATGGCACTGGTTTTCAGATGCATTCTCCAGTTACAGACTCAGATTTGCAAGTCTAGGTAGTTTGCAGGTGGGCTGGTGTAGGTCCAGCTCTCAGAAGGAAAATTAGAGGATCTAAACCCTACAAAATGAGGAACTCACCACGGAAATATGCTTGTGGTTTCAGTCTACCAAATGACCTGTACAATAAACAAGCACCTAGGCCCACTGAGTGAAATTGGCGCTCTCTGCAATAAACCAGCACCAGGAATCCAGACAGTCTTTGAAATCATTTTCCACTCCTGCCCAGAGTTACCTCGGTCTCCAGGCCCTTTCTATATTTGGCACCCTGTGGCACAGCCTGCCCTGCCCTCCCATCACCATTATTCAGCAGATGTGGGAGGCTGGGCCGGCAGCCCCGGTGAGTGGCGTGGGAGGACGGGGGAGCCCACACAGGCAGCCTGGCCCGCACTGCTCTGCCCTGGGACAGCTGGAGGTGGGCAGATCTCTTTCCCTGCACACTCAGACAAGTTGGGTGGGAGCTTACAGCAGCACAGGAGAGCCAAAGTGGCCAATATGGGCCAGCGAAAGAGCTGCCCTCTCAGCAGGGCTTGTCATACCCTACCAGAGGGAAAAGCACAAAAACCAGGTCTGTGACAAGCTGGCAACCATGTGGCATTTGTTATTGTGGGCAGAATGAAAGTGAGTTTAAATACAGATTCATGAAGAATTAGGGGTGGAGAGGTTTAGAAAACTGAGGAACATTACCTGTGAGAAAACATCCCAGGATCAGGAACATCCATGGGGAAGTACCCATAGCTACCAACAACTGAAACAGAAAGGAGAAGGCAAGAGAGAGATTGTTAATTGTCTGACAACTGTATAAGACTTAGGAGGACCCCTCTTCTACAGTGCCCAAGTGCAGCTTCCCATCACCGCACGTGGTGCCACAAAGAGGAATGGCCCAGGGACCCCAATTCACAGCCACAGCCTAAATGAGACTCATGCCACAAGATGAGTATTGGCCACAGGCAGATCACAGGCAGATGAGACACCGTGACACCTTCTCTCCACTGGCAATGTAAGGAACCAAGTCCTGATGTTAGGAACCAAGTCCTGGTGCATGCCCTTTCCAACAGCCTGCAGGCAGCTCTGCTCCCACTGTAGCCTCTGGGACTGAGCCCACAGAAATGCCCCTGCCCAGAGGCAGCACCCTCACAAGAATCAATGAAGATATAACATCTTCACACAGTAAGTTCTGACCTTTCAGCTGCAAGCAGCTTTTACGGGAGAAAAAGTACATTTTAAAACTACTCTTACTACAAATAGTACAACCCTGAGCAATATTTTTGTTTTGCCATTGTACATATGTGTATATATAGTTTACAGAATACAATGTAATACAATAGTGCTTATTACTTATTTAGCAAGAATTCCCTTGATCGAGAGACACACTATTTAAAACACATGCTGAAATTTTCTAAGGAAATAAGTCCATGACAGACTGTAGGCCAGCAGTGCCATTCATAGAGCATCTATTCTCCCCAACAGTGCAGAGAGTCATAGATCACATGCAATTATTTCAGCTTTCAAACATATAATCCAAAAACATCTGTCTTATAGAGGCAACAATAGCAATCAGCTTCTATGTAATTTTTGTGCCATGTAATGACATTTCTACATAAAACCCTCAAGCAGCATGCGAGGTAATTTCTAAAGGAGAAGATCCTGCAACCCCTGTTCCCATTGAAACCAACAGATGCTTTGTTGGTGACTTCTAATATCAACTGGATTTGGCCCAAATCCAATATAAATTTAAAAAACACTGCATAGAAGAGCCCCTAATTTGAAACACTGACCAAGGAGTAAAATAAGGGATGATGGGCCAAGAGAGGGACTACTTTTCAAAGGCTCTGGAGAGTTTCTATTCTTCCTCTGGTATCCAGTTCCCGATGCTGAGATATGAAAGCACATAGGTGCGTCTAGTTGTTACAACTGTGGCGGTGCCATATGGGAGCTAAATGCTTACAACATGCCAAGAAGCGTTTCTGATCTAGTCCTGCTTTTCTCCTGCTGTGGGTGGAGCAGACAGCACCCGTTTGCAGAGCGAAAGAATTTCATATTCAAACATAAAGGGCTCAGAAGCAGGATTAGAAGACTACCTGCCTCAAAAACATGTACAAACACCTTCAGAAATTTAGCTGACAGTGTTCCATCAGAGACAAGGCTTCTTGCCTGATTCTTCAATTAGCAATAATTGCCATGTGTTTATGTATCTGCCTCCCATCAATAACAGACTCTTGGATATCAAATCATTCCCTCAGTTTCAACCTCTTTACTCGTTTTTATCACATTTAGACCCTGCATTTTTTTCTAATAAAATGACCCTCTGTAACTCTTTAAAGATTTACCATGGTCTGCTTTATTGATCTGACTCCTAATCTCCCAAGATCCACAAGACAATGCTACCCCACCTCTGCCAAGTTCCCTCCTTTTTCTGACTGAAAATGCAACTCTCTCACCTTCTTGTGTTGTTTTGCTGGACTATTCCTGTGGTGCAAGTGATGCACCACAGGAGGAGAAAACACACACCTAGCTCATTTCTTGCACACCAGAAGCTCTGCTGAAGTGCACTTGGGTTATTGCAGAGCTATGTGTGTAAGTGAGGACTGAAGCCCAATGATGTAAATACAGGTGATAGCATTTCCAAAGTGCGGGTTTGGATTTGCTGTCTTGGTTGGGCTGACACTGAAATCAATGAGTGTCTCAATGTAGCATTGCAGTTTAAAAACACGAGGACTTAACTACATTTGCTTTCTCCATCTGGCTCTTCTTTCACAACCCAGAGCTTTGATCTTTCCTCAATGACCCGTTAATCTCATCAAGACTCAAAGCAGCACTTCTTCACTGTGAAAGACAGAATAATGTACTTAGGATTCACCATCACTCGCATTCAAAACCTATTTGAACTGAATTCAGTTACATCACACATCTGACTTAAGAATGATAGTGCCATCACCAGCATATCCTCACACACCCATGCCAGACTCAAGGTTTAACACGGGCACTATTTCACACTTATGGGCAAGAGAGTTTACTCATTCCCACAACACCAAGCAGGTACACTTATCCTGATTTTCTTTATTTACAATCACATACACCTTTGTATACACCTTTTTAGCTCCTTTACCTTCGTTATAGCAGACCAGTTGTCTTTATTCCCAACTATCCAAATCTCAGGCCTGGATAAATACATCAGGTTCAGTTCCTAACACTGGTCTATCAATCCATAACTTGGTGTAGTCTTGCAGAAGCCAGTAGATTTATGCTAGCTGAAACCCAGTATTAACATGACACATACAATGTGAGTTTGAGCAAACCTTAATTTCTTGCATACTTAGGATATTGCTAGCTGAAATAGAAACATGGGTGTGTATAGTAAAAGCTGGGTAATGCCGTAGGAGATTTCCCAAACTCTTTGCAGAGGTTTGCCCTGGTTTGGACAGTCATTGAATTTACATAGATTTTGAAAGGTTCTGACTGAAATCCTAGTATCTCTCTTGTGCACTTAAGTGACTTAAAAAAAAAGAAAAATCAGAAAACTAATTCTGAAGAACTGTTATCATTCAGGAGTCGACTTTCCAAACACTAACTGCCAAGCACTGACTTCCTATAGAGAAAGATTTCATTGACTATGCTACAAAAGACAAGGTAAAATTAATGTTCAGAAAATCAGTGGAAATACATGTTTAGAAAATTATGATATTCTTAGGTGAATGCTCTAAGTGACCTAAAGAGAAAGAGCCGAGGGAGACCGAGAAGAGTCAAGGGTATATGTTATTTCCATACCGCTGTGAATCAACCAAAGACCTCTTTCAAGACAGAAAACCAGCCCATCTCCCGAGCACTGGAGACTTCTGTGCTCATTTCCTGCCAGCCACTGCAGCTCGTACTGGTGGCCACAGGATGGCAATGTTGATCCACACTACCGAGCCACAGTTCTCGTCCTGCAAAAGGCAACGCTGGTCTCCAGCACAGCAGCCTAAACTGGGTCTCCCGGATTAACTTAGAATTCACAATTCCTACATTTTTAATTTCATGTGATTAAAACAAAACAAAACTAAAACAAAAATTAAAATAAAATAAACAAAGCCAACCAAAACCCCCAGAAAACCTCAAACAAACAAACAAAAAGCAGCTCAAAAAAAAAACAACCAACCAACAACACACCAACCCTGGTCTCATTTTCTCTGTATTTACATAAGTGATAGGACAGTATTTGGATTGTAAATCTTGGCACGTAATGATATGATTATCCTTGTTGTGAGAGGGCTGGGTAATTTCAGTCGTGATTTTGTCAGAGTGGCAGTCTGTCCTTCTGGGAAAGCTGACCTTTTCCAGGAAGAGCTAAGGCCAGCCCAAGGAAAGACCTTTCTTGTGGTATATGTCACCAGCTGAATGTAAATGTTCAGACAGGACCTCTCGAAATGTTTCTTGGTTCTCAGTTCCCGAACTGCAAACCCAACTCTCCACAAGAGCAGCGCTGCCCTGCAGCACTAACATGTGGGTCTGATGGTTTTGCTGGGGAAAAGCTCAAAGCTCTTCAACGAAAAAGACTGGCATAAATATTCTCCTAAAATGAGGCGTGTTCCATGTCCCTTTACTGATATTTAAATCCAGCATAGCCTGTACCTAGAAAAATTATGCATCGAGAAAAGCCCAAGGAATAACCATGTATCAAGGATAGCCCAGTGCTGGGCTCCTGCTGAGTACTTCGGGCTCTGCAGGACACACAGTGAGACTGCCTCTCAACGAGGAGTCAGTCCCAGTTCTTCAGCATAACTCTTCAGGACAGAGTCCTTCAGACAAGGAGCTAAAGGTGGTGGAGGAATTGCAAAGCCTAAAGTTTCCCACTTGACCCAAGGCAGGTTTTCCAGACTGTCCAGGAAAATGGGGAAAAAAGAGAAAGAAAAAAAAATCCAGCTGGCACTTCGAAGTAGTACATCTTCCTTAGGTTCTCAAAATCAAATCAAAGAACACCTTAGATCCCAACTCAAGTTCTGGAAAGCATTGGGCGGAAAAAAATATCCATCTCTCTTGACCACAAGAACTAGAAAGCCTAGCTATTGCAAACTTTTCCCTTGGGTGCCCATGCAAAGCATTATAGGCTTGATAGAGATGAGTCAAGCAGGAGAGCAAGGCAAGAGGGAGAGAAAGGATCGCTTGCTTTCTTGCTTGTTTTTTTTTTTTTTTTTTTTAAAGTATAAGCAATTCTCGCCACCCTCTGGAAAAATCACCTCGCAAGAAGCCATTCCTTTAAGTCTTCAAAAGAAAAAAAGGAAACACCTTCTATTAAAAATTTTAGAGTTCACATGCAAAATAGGTACCATTGTAGTCATGATGAAATAAAGAAGCAAGCAAGACAAGGATTATATAAAGCTATACACTTCAGCCTCCTTTTTGGACCAACTGGTATGGCTGGAAATAATCTGCAAGGTCCGGGCTATGCAAGATTTTCTGTCTATATATACTTTACTTCAATCCTAGCCCAACAGTACAGAGGAGAAGTATTTTATTATAATATTTATTACTTCCTGCTTTCTTGAAACCTAATACCTATATATTACCCCTAGAGCCACATGAAGATTTCCCATACATCAACAAACTAGTAACAGCAAAGATGGCCCCGGTGCCTGATGGCAGCGGGACTGGCACGCCTCCTGCTCCTCAGAGCTTGGAGAAGAGTACCAGAACAAGGGATCTCACTTAAAAGCAGCAGAAGAGTGCCTGCAGGCTGGGAGAGCTGGTTTGCTTGTGGACTCCTAAATCCCAGTGTTTTGTGAGGTCTCATTTTTCTGCAAATATTTTTCCCCAAGCTTTGAGGTTGGCTGAACCTCTGTTTAGCTGAGGGCTGTTCTAAAATACCCATTGTTAACTAGAAGCTAAACCCAATGTCCCTTGCTGGAAGATCTTTCCCTAGCGTTTCTACACACAGAGTTAAAAGTCGGATCTCCACAGCTCAGATTTTGATGAGACGATGACAGAGGAATCTTTGATGCCTGTCTCTTTGCTTTGATCCTGTATCTTGTCCCATCTAAGGACACAGAGCTTAGTCAGCCGAGCTGGAACTCCAGCTGGGCTCTGCATCGGCCCTGGGAGATGCCGAGAGCATAACAAGCCATCCCGCTTCCCCCAGTGCGTCCCGTCGGGGAGCCAGCGGCCGCCTGCAGCCCGTGGGGCGAGGATGGTGATGGGAAGTTCCGTTCACACTTTCCAGCCCCCATCAGGCTGCAGGCGCTTGACAGACCCTGCCGGGCCGCGGGGAGCCCGGGCGGCAGCCCCCGGGGAGCGGCACACCGGCGCTGCCGCCGCTCCCCCTCGGCCCGCCCGCCCTCGGCGCAGCCCGACGGCTGCAGCCGCTGCAGATCAAAGGCTGCCCGGGACGCCGAGCAAACCTAGCAGAGATGGCAGCTCCCAGCCACTTCACTGTTTGTCTGGGAAACAATAGGAAAGCCTTTGCCAAGCTGGAGAGACAACTTTTTTTTTCCTTATGCGAGGTGGCCGGGAAAAAGAAAAAGTGGGATAGGGGAGACGGAGAGGAGCAGAACACAGACGTGCTTCCCTACGGAGCTGGTGCTACGGCCCGACGCTTCTTCTCCAGCCCTCTCCGTCAGGCGAAGCACGAAGCCCCAGAGCGCGGAGTCTAGAGACGGGCTGGGCTCCCGGCGGGGAACAGAGCTGGGAGCTGTGGGACCAAGAGGGAGCGGTGCGCCCGCAGCCCCGCCAACGGGTCTCGTAGGTTCCCATAAGGGCCGAGGCGATGCCCTGCCCTCTCGGGGCGTGCAGACTTAGGCCCCGAAGGAGCGCTAGGGAGCTCCAGCATTGGCAAAAGACACGCCGAAAACACCGTCGAGGGGCGCTGGAAACGTGTCCCCGGCGCAGGCGGGGGCCAGGGCATCGCTCCCGCCTCTGGTCCGCAGCCGCCTCCCCGACGGGGTGCGGACGAGCCCCGGAGGCTGGCGGCTGTGCCCTGGGACTGCTGCTGCCTCGCTAAGATCTGTCGCTGCTGGCTCCAGAAAAAGCTGTCCAAGTCCTGTTCTCTGGAACGGTTCCTGAGCTACGGGATCCGCGTCCAAAAATGTTGAGCAATGCCGCGGACAGCCAAAAAGCCATTTCCTACTTGCTCCTAGGACTTTTCCAGGGGACACCAGCCCGGCAGAGGTTTGCAACTCCTCGTTTGACAAAATCCAAAAGGTGGCCGCGAAGACTTTGCCATTCCCGGGGTAGGAAGCAGTGGGGTCCAGCAGGCTGGCAGGGCATACGGCAGAGCTGGCATTCCCGTTGAGAGAGGGGCTGCAGGCTGGAAAGGCTCCAAGTACCAGCCCTGTCTAAATTCAGCATCTTTCCTTTCACCGAGACACTTTAAAAGAAAAGACGGGGCGCGCAGGGATGGAGATTTTTCGCTTTTCGGGGGCTGTGTGCGTGCCTCCGCTCGGAATCTCGGGGCATTTTAGGCTACCAGGTCAGGGGAAGCGAGGTGAGAAAGGGGATCTAAAGGAGGGAAGGTGGCGAAAAACAAAGGGTGGGGGAAGGGACGGGAGAGCAGCGGGGTGAAGGAAGAGAGGGATGCGAGAAGAAGAGGGAGCCGCTTACTTGGTCGGTGCGCGTCCCCGCTTTCCCTCCTGGGGCGGGCACCGCCGCTGCCCGCGGAGCCCCGGCGGGTCGCTCCCGCCCCCGCGGCAGGAATGCGGCGCGGTGGCCCCGCCGTCCCAATGTGTTTGTCATTAGCGCTGCCCGCGCTGCTCGCCGCCGCACCCCGACGGCCGGCACAGCGCAGCGCTGCACCCCCACTCCCCTCCGAGGGGTCGCCAGCGCCTGCCGCCTGCGCCCCGCGGAGAGAAGCCCTTCGCTCGGCTCAGAGCGTCGGGGGAGAAGGAAAAAAAAATTTAAAAAAAAGGAAAAGAAAAGGAAAAAACCAACCAAACAAACAAACAAGAAAAAACCAAACAGAAAAAAACCCCAACAAATAAATAAAGAAAAACTAATAAAATAAACGAGGAAAAAACTGCGGGAGAAAAGGTGTAAAAAAAGAAAAAGGTGGGGAAAATGCCCCGCACCTCTTACCTTCTCCTTTACAATCCGCAGCCCCAATCCTGCAGATTGTAAAACATCCAAAATATGTCCACGTCTTTTGTGACTTTCCCTGCTCAGCCGCGCTCTTTCCCTCTCGCTCGCCCTCCCTCCCGATCCGACTGTAATGGTCTCACAAACCGCGTCCCGTAATTGATTCAATGTTATAGACCATCCTTCCAAAACTAATCATTTGCTTTAAGTAAATAGCTGTCAGGAAATGAAGCCCCCCTCAGGCCCCTTCAGAATAAGAGCGTGCTGGCTCGCCCGGCGCCCCCAGCCCCGCGGCCGGAGGCGGGCGCGCCGGCGGGAGGCTCTTACGCAGGCAGGGGGGCCAGTCTCTGCCTCCAGATTTCAGCAGCCTTGCAGGGGAGGGGGAGGTTGGCCATATGGCAGGGACGAGGGGGAGGATAGGGGGAAGCGGGGAGTTTTGCACTGCAGGGGGAGAAATTAAAAAAAAAAAAAAAGAGACCCAAAAAACTTTCATGAAAACTCAGAGTGCTCCCAAATTTCATGAATGAGCCTTCCCTCCTCAGACCCTCTAGGACAGTGGGTCGGGCGCCGAGCTCGATGTCCGCGCTTACAGTGTGAGTTTATGGATGGGGAGTTTGATTTGGAAACGAATTCGCGGCTTCCTCGTGTCCTTTGTACACCGCTGCGCTCGGGTTTGGGCTAGAAAGCTGGATGGACGGCCGTGAGCCAGCCAGGACCAGGAGGCACAGAGAGACAGGGGGAGAGAGGAACCACTAACATTTATGAATGAAAGACACAACGAAAGGTAACCTTCGCCAGGAGTCAGCCCCCCCAAAGCCCGCAGCTCCGACGGGACCGAGAACACTCTTCTCTTCGTCTCTGCCTTCGCTTTGCCCAGCGCAAACAGAGCCCAGTAAAAACCAAACCAGGGACGCGGCAAAGGCCGGAGGTGCCGGCGGAGGCGCGGGCAGCGCACGTCCGAGCCCGTCCTGTTTGAACACGCTCCAGACGGAGCTTTGATCCCCGCCGGGGAACCAGCGCTGGGTATCTCTGCTTTGTTGACCGTGGCTATCACTGGCGATAAGGGGTGGCCGAGGGAGCTGCCGAGGAGCTGCCCTCGCCGCCCTTTTGCAGCAGGCTTCGTGCGGAGCGAGGCGAGCGGGGCCGGCGGGGCGCGGCGATGCGGCGGCCGCGGGAGAGGGGGCAGTGCAGCCCCAGGAACGGAGCGGAGCGGGTCCCTGCTCCCTTCTGGGGAGGGCACCGGCCCCACAGCTCCGTGCCGGGGCTTCTCCCGTTTCCTTCCCTCCCCAGTCCAGCACCACCATCACCCGCATCTCTTTCTCCCATTTAGTATGAAACAAAAGTTTGTTCCCGAAGTCAAGAGCCAGGACCCAGTGGTTTTTCTCTTCCTAAGGGAGGGAGCGTTAAGCCTCTGAAATGAAGATGCCCCAAAGAGAACAGAGGCAGAAACGAGAACCAACTCCCAAGGATGCGCGCTCAGGCTGAGATACCCCCGTCTGGGCTCTCAGGGCTCCCGGCGGCGCTCCTGGCCCTTTGCACACCCTCCACTAGTGCATCCTCGGCTCGGGTGAGTGCACAACCCCGCTATTGCTTCCACATGTTCCTCCAGGAAACCATCGGAGTCAGATCTATGAGCAGCCCCTGGTCGGAATGCTAACAGGATACCGTAATGCTTGTGAATAAACAACAGGCTCCCAGTGAGTCAAAAAAGCACGGAGGAAAAAAAAAAAAAAAAAAAAAAAAAAAAAAAAAAAAAAAAAGCCAAACCAAACAAACAAACAACACAGGAGGAAAAAATCCCACACCGCACCCTGGAACTCTCCATCTGAGAGGCCGAGCGCACCCAGCATCCTGAACCCCTTAATTTGTGGAGGGAAATGCTTTATCATTACTTGAATCAGAGCTGTGGGTTCTCGCAAATTTAAGTCCCTCGAAGACGGGCATCAACTGCCTATGCGCCGGGGCGACCCTGCAGGGCTCGGGCCGCGATGTACCGGCGTGAGCGTATCTGGTTTAATGAGCGGGATGATTCCTGGCGAAATACCATCAGGATGGGATGTAATGCGAGAGTTACTCTTTCGAAAAGAAAGGAGCAAAAGGAAAGGGGAGGAGGCGCCTTCTGGTTGCAATTACCTGCCTCATTTGAATAATGCCTTTGTCATGATCATTATCGAGAGGTCGTTAACGGCTTCCACGTGGGATCTCACAAGACCTAGCGAAAAATAAAAATTGCAAACTGAGGGACTGGCAAGGCTGCCTTCTAGGCCAGTCTGGCTCTTCGGGCGGGGGCCCGACGGCTCTATGGAGACCGGGACGGAAGTGTTCCGTCGCCCAGGGACCCTTTTGGGGAACGGTGACGCTTTCCCCGACGTAGCCTTCCCTTCCCCACACTAAGGGCCCGGCCGTGCTGTCCCCACGCCCGCCCCCCGAGGAGCACCGAGCCGGCGGGAGCTGGGCTCTGCCGGTCCTTCTGCGCGGTGCCGGTGGCGCCTATGGATTGGTCCCGCGCAGAGGAGGTGGCAGCTAAAATAAACCCTTCGGGACGGCTGCTGAGCTCTGCCTCCCGCCCCGTGCGGTGCAGGGGGTCCCGTCCAGGGAGGCGAGGGGGACGTGGGGTTAGCGAGAGGACAGGCTGGGGGTGGGGGGATTTTTACCTCTCCTCTCCCCTGTCCTCCCACCTTCCCCTCCCCTGAAGGGCTGGAGCATAAAGCATCCCGTTAGCGTGTGTTTATGTGGTAACAGATGGAAGCTGCACGTCTCAAAGAAAGTGCGGCGCCCGGGCCAGAGCCGCTCTCGCCTGTTTACGCTCCCAAACTGCCCCTGGGGTGGGCGGGGGTGTGTGTCCCCCTCCCTGGGCCCGCGGCGCCGTCGGAGTCCGGGCAGCGGGAGCACCGACGGCTCGGGTTGTTGTGGGGCGGCTCTCTCCGCTCTCAGACGCTTCCAGGTGGGCTGGGAGCCTTTGAGGCCCCTTTCCCCCCTCCCCCGCTCAGCATCCCCCTCCCTGGGGAAGTCACAATTTGTTTCAAGTAATAAATCCTTTCCTGCTGCTCTCTCCCAAGGGTGAGCCGGGGAGCGGTTATCTGGATAAGCCTATCGAATAACCTTATAGGTGGCTTGTGTAGGCACCGTCGGGAGTGGGCAGGCGAGAGGCGGTGCCCCGGCCCGGGCTCCGCGGGAACCCCCGCTTAGGGGCCGCAGCCTTTGGACTGGATGGGAAGGCATGTCTGGGTTTTACTATCGTTGCCCACGTTCAGCGATGCACGGAGCAGTAGTCACCCTTTTTACCTTTTAGAGCGGGAACCTCTGCGTGAAGAGCAGCTACAGCCTGGAGCAGAGACCCCTCAAACCCCTGAGAGAGGGAGAAAGCAGAGCGGCCTCACGTCTGTGTTCACATCTATTGCCCAGGGAGTAGAATACAGCGTGAGGGCTGCCTCACCTAGGAAGGAGAGCTAAGCAGGAGACCACCAAGGGCCCGAGCCCCTCCTGGAAATGTGGTCTGACAGTGGGAGGGTCTTGTGCACGTTTACAGTCCTACCAGATTTTTAGATTTTTATTTCTTTCCACAAGTACAGATTCCCTCATTTTGTTTGTTCAACGGAATTTGGCTCTGAACGGTAGGGATCTAGTGTCACTGGGAGGACAGGCAGCCAGACAAAAGAAATTAACTTTGTCCAGCCTGCCTTCCTTAGCCCTTATTTTTATTTTTTTATTTTTATTCCCCACATGGCTGTATGAGGTAGTTCCCCGTACCCGTCGTTTTCCTTCCCCATGCTCGTCGTTTTCCCACCGAGGCCGCTGCTGCCACGACGTCGAGCTGTTTTGCTTTCATTGTTGCGTTTGGCTCTTGACATTAAAAGATGCCAAAACAGCCGTGGAAGCCTCATTCTTGAAAAACAGACTTTGTTTTTTCTTTTGCTCCCGCCCTGACTTTTTTGACTGCGACAGAACAAACAGCCCGCTCTGGTCCCAGAAGTTTAGGGCAGTTTAGGGGCGAGGCAAAGCGAAGGGAAAAGGGGCTGTTACCCGCCCGGCCCCTCGCCGCCGGCTGGCTCCGCGCCCCGGGCGGGGACCCCCGGCCCCTCCGCCACACCGGCGGGCGGGCAGGCAGCTCCTCCGGGGTGCGGACGCCTCCGGGCTGGGTGCTGGGTGCCTTCCCCGCCGGCCGAGGGCAGTGCCACCGCCGCCCGCGACACTAGAGGGCACCGGAGCCCGCGGAGCAGCCGGCCGAGCCCGGCAGGGGCACCGAGCCCCGCCAGCCGCTGCTGCCTCTGCGCTTCATTAGCGACAGAGCGGCTCTGGAGAGTATGGCGAAGAGGGGCCGCTGCGGTGCACTAATGGCTCCAGCCCGCCAGCCCAGCCCCGCCGGTCCAGCCCGGGCCGGGCTCAGCAGCTCGGGGGATGTGGCATGTTGCAAGCAAAGCAGAGACATAAATTCCTCCCGTGCCACAAAGGAAAAGTTTTCCTTCTGAAATCAAAGGATCCTCTGCTGATTCAGCCCAGGTTTGACTTCGGTTCATAACTCCCGAGACCATTATCTCTGCCTTTGTTCTTTCGAGCTGCAGCAATTAATGGATTACAGCAGGACAAAACCACAGCCAGACCAAGCTGCTTTCGTTCTGCAGCTATTTACTATTAGTACCAGCTTTGCTCCCCTCGGGCTACTGTGCTTGGGAACCCAGCCCTGAGTTCTGCACGGGGGAGCTGGATGGTATGGAGGCCACCCTGGATGTCGTGGTCATGATCACCCATGACACAGTGGGCATTTGCCAACGTGTCAATGTCGGTCCCCACATATGCCTGGGCTGATCACGTCCCCCATACATTCCTATCATGAGCACAGAAGAGCCAAGATAGGCTGAGCATCATAGTGTCAGGCTCAGGAGAGAAACATAATCTGTTTACTGAGTACCCAGGACCGCCCATGCTCCAGGCAAGGGATGTCATTTTTCTGCTTCATCCCACAAGAGATTTTCTTCTGACACTTAGTGATTAACACACGTTTGGGGTGATTTGCTGTGGAAATACTGGTGCTACAGCCAAGGTTTATGAATTGTGTTTTAGTTTCTAAAAGGATCCCTCTCCTCGCCAAATCACTCAAGCTCCAAAATATCCCCACAAACAAAACACTGTTCCTCTATTTCTGTGGCATGGACTGTTTCTGAACATGGATCTTCCCCATCCTAAGGATTAAGAAGATGAAAAGCCATTAATGCTTCCTAAGAGCTTGCAGAATTGGGTTTGGTGTGGAGCCATCACTAGGAGTTGCAAGAATCAGCATCCATGTTGTCACAGTCAGCAAAAAGCTCCAGACTTGGAAATGCATGTAGCCATCCCTCTTAGGTGTTGGATTTGCTCACTCATTTTACTCATATTTACCAAGATTATGCTGGAGGTATGTCAGCAGGAGGCATGAATCATGTTGTCACTCTTCTTGCAGCACTGTGTGTCTCCTGTACTCAAGGAGTATAGGGCTCTATGGCCTTAATCAGTGATGGAAGAAATCAAGCAGATGCCAATCACATCTCAAGCCATTCCAAGGAATGCCCATGTCCTCATTTTTCTCACTTTAGTTCAGAGACAGGAGAGACTGAAACACTGAAATGTCAGGGAAAACCATTCCTCTCTTCTTTTGTTACTTCTCTAAAAGACTATTTGGCCCTTTTCTCTGAGATCATCTTGTTTAAGTCTGTACCTCATCTAATTCTGCAGAGAGCACTTTCTGCCTCAGTTACATGATCATTTGCCTGTTTGTTGTTGACAATCCTTTAGAAAACTCAGTTATATGCACTCCTCTTGAGCAAGGTGGTTGTGGAGAGATGAGAGAGTGAAATGAGAGGAAAATGCACGTAAATGTTCCTGTAGCCATGCATGTGAAGCCACAGTTCAGGCTTTGACAGGAAAGCTCTGATGTGGCTCAAGAACAGAGGATACAGCAGCATTTAGTTACATGATGGTCCTTAGACTGCTGGCTTTTTTTAGTTAGATATTTTGCTTTTGAATCTAAATTATCTTTTGAGAAAGAGTCTAATGTGGAGACTGGGCCAGATTCTGCTTTGTGTAAACCTGGTGTAACTAACTTCAAGGGAAATATTCCAGATTGGATCTGGTATAATTAAGATTAAAAATTGGCTCTGGAAGTCTTTTCTTTGGCAATAAAGTTAGAGAAGTTCTGCAAAGAAAAATAATTAGAACCAGGACTTTATTTCTGTGCTCTTTCAAATAACATATGCTATAGACGCTTTGAAGGCATTTGTTCTCTATGACAACAGTATTTTAAAACTTTCACTTAGGTTCCACTAACCAAGTTAACTCTTGACAACCAACTGTGCTTAAAATGTTATGTATAGAAACTTCTAATTTTGCAAGACACTGTCCAAATGAAAAACAAATTCCTTTTGTAAGCTTCTGCTTGCTGGTGAAATCATGAATTTCGCTGCTCTAGCCACAACACAAGCACTGAAATAATTATGAATTTATACGTTAATCAACATGGGCTTTTTTCATGGTGCAAACTTTTACCTGACTGCTAAACTCAACACATTGAGAAGGAGCTATTGTCAAGTTCCTTAGTATCCCTGGGAAGCAAACTCTGCAAGAAGTTCCTAGAGGAACACTGAAATACTACAAATTACTACACAGTTTTCTATTAGAAAATGAGATGTCATTTAATAGCTCCTGTGTCCACTATCACTGTATTTGTTAAGCCCATGCCCATCATAGAAAATACGTTCCCATAATTTGATTACAATTGGTGAGAAGATGCTGATCAATTTTTGTTTGGTCTGGCTTTCAGCCCCAATGAAATTACAAGGACATTTGTCATTCTCTTGCCTGGCCCCAGATTTTCATCAGGGATTAATCAGATCTCTCTTTAGGGTGTATAGGAAAAGAAAGGAGGAAGGGGAAAGAGTAATTTATCTTTGATTTCTTGTGGTATATGAAGAATATGTATTTGTAAAACATATTTTGCTCTTTTTAAGTGGGATTGGCATGTAGGAGGAGTCAAATCTATTTTGTTGTTTCAAAAGTACATGAGTATCAAGCCTTGTCAGCCTTTTTTCAGTAGAGGACTCCTTGCTGAATCAGTGAACAAAGACACCATGGTGAAGCTGACTCTTTAACTGAGCAATCTTTTAATCTCTCTGTTGAGCAGGTTTGTAGAATTAGGAAGCACCAAGACACACATCACACTCCAACCTTCTGTTGTAATGAGCTTATCCACCATCCTTTCTCTGTCCCACATGAGCGCCTGGAAGGTTGCAGGAAGCAAACATGGGAGAAGGACCCAGACTGCAGCTTTGGAAGAACATGTACTGGAAGAGCCAGGAAGATGGAGCCCATTCTGGTTTTACACATTTGAGATTTCTTTTAGAGAAAGGGAATTGTGGGGTAATACCTCACCAACCTGGCCCCTATTCCCATCCATGTTTTGCTTCCTTTGCCCCTCGTTAACAGGTTAAATGCTGAAGGAATAACAGTAAGGATACAAAAAAAATGCCCAATTCAGAACAGTTCTCTTTGTCCATCAGTCACAGACACCTCAAAGAAGGAACAGGCACGGGTCACTTCATCTCTGTTTTTTATTCCATAGTCAAAGGAAATACAAGCGTGCTCTCCTTATTATCAAGAGAGTACAGAATATTCTTTCCCTCTCTTTGCAATGGGAGAAAACATTTGCAAAGCCAACATAAATCCAAATAAATTCTTGCAATTCCTATCCATCATTTCCATCACCAAACTTATATTTTTCTTTTCTTAGTATTTTTTTTCCCAATGCATTATATACTACTGTAGGAAAAAGGTATTATTGAAATCCACACCTCTATGAAACTTTGTTGGGAATCTCTTGCTAAGCAAGCTGCAAGCAGTGTCTCTGGTAGTCTGAATGAATCTATGAAGCCTACTCCGATTATCCTTTCCCAAAACATTGTAGGATTAAGTCAACTTGAAAAGATGAAGGGTTGAGGAAATGCTTTACTCCAGAAACATTAGCAGCTATACAGCTGGGGGCTGATCAAAACAGTGCTCAGAAGTATAACCTTAGCCTCTGCCATTAACAGGGATATTGGAGGCACACAACTCTGTTTAGGAGAGGTTGAAATATATAGGTAGTTAGACAGTTTGAGTGGACAGAAGCCGTTGTAAATATCTGAGGAGTCTAGTGATTTTTTTTGTGGGAGACAAATGGTTCCCCAGCCCACTTAGCACCTGCCAGTGTCTCTCTGCTGCCCTTTGCCCTGTGAAGCTGCTTGTTCTGACGGCTTCTGCAGCTCTCCTGGCTTCAAATTCCTTCTCCTTATGTTGGCCTTTTTCATTGCTGCTTATCCTAATATTGACTTAGGAAAGGAGGAGAGTTAAAAATAACTGGCTCCCCTACTGTCTTCAGACCTTCTGCCTAGCTTTGCTTTAGGCCTGTGAATCACAAACATTGGTTTAAACCATCATTAGCATCTGAATGAAGATAAAGGGACAAGAGTAGCTAGGGTAGGCAGTCACCTTGTGTAAGTATCACTCCTCAATTATTTTGAAGAGCAGGAGAGAAGCAGGATCACAATGGAGGATGTTTGCCTCCCATTTCAGCAGTGAGGATTATTTGGAATTAAGGCTGTAACAAACTGTCTTTCAAAAAACCACGTTGGATCCCTCTAGGCATCCACTGGAGCCTGAGGACAGCCTGCTGTCATTCTTGAGTAGCTTTGTTTCCTCCCTTCTCTCTGCCATCATTGTTTCTAAGCTGCTCTGCCTGCCCAAACCCAGGAGAAGCAAGGGTGAAGCCCCAGGTCACAGGGGTATGCAGTGTGAAGGGGAATGTGTGTGACGGGGAGGCGGTCATACTGCAGTGGGTGGCACAGTTTTATGAAGGTCAGTAAACCTCAGCTCCATCAGACCACCAGAGAGAGTGGGTTTCCCAGCTGGAATCACTCAAACATGTGGCCCTGCTCTGAAAAACACCCTCGCTCCAGTCTCCAGGAATGCATCTCTGCCATGGTTAGTAAAAGTGTCTCAGAATATCTCAGCGTCACAGTGTTACACAAGAAGAGAGCCAGACTCTGAGAAAGACACATTCAAATTGGGATTGAAACCAACTGCTGGCTTCCCACCCAGAAGCAAAAATAAAATGAGCATAGTCTGTAAGCACAGGCACCATGGGCTCCCTCCACCCAGCTCCATGGTTTTGCCAGCTCTGCAACTCCTGCAGCATCTCCAGAAGCCACAATAGAAAGGAGACACCAAAAAAGTCAAACCCAAAGTAGTCTGTGCTGAGATGCCCTTCAGGGAGAAAAGATTTCAGATCTCTACAGAGGTTAAAAAGTGCCAGGGGTGAAGATTTTTAATCTGTTCAGGTAAAAAAATAACCCTTTCATTATGACAGCAGGTAATGAATCCAAAATACAGCAGCACTGTGGCTTTGGTAAGGAGTCAGTGCTGAGAAATATGATATCATCCTGATGTCACTTTGAATGTGTCACATTGGTATGGCAATGTAATGACTAACTCCTGTGGACTTGTGTCTCTACCATCTGCTGGGGAGGCCCAAGGATCAGTCCCACCACATCTGAGCCCATAGATATGGCCAGAGGGACAGGAGAGTGACACACTGGAGGACAGGCTTTCTGTTGGAAAAGACTTGGATGCAGTCTCCTGAGGTCAGGGATTATGCTGAGACCTGGAATCAGAACAGGACCACAGTGCAAGAAGTGCCACATGCAGAGGGTACAGGCAGGGTACTTCCTAGTCTCTAAGGTGGTGGTGACAGGTCTCCAAGCACATTGAAATGCATTGGTGCCAGCCCTCGAATCCTCCACTTGGATGGAGAGGGGTTTAGCTGATGATTAGATGATTAAGTCCACGTTAGGGACACGATTTTGTCTCTGACAGGGAAAACCCAGGGTAGACAGAGCAGCTGAGCTTGTGGAGAAAGCATAGGCAGAGGTCTGTGCCCTCATGCTGGCATTTATGTTAATTATGCACTTAGCACTCACTAAAATAGCTACAAGGCTACAAAGGTGAAAGTTCAGATCACCTACTCTTTCTGTTCATATTAGCTTGGAAAACTTTGGGCCCATGTTTGCTAATACATGAAACACCCTTTGGAGTTATGGTCCAGAAGACTAGTTCAACCAAGTAAATTAAATGGATCGACTCATGTTTAGTGCTAATTGTACAGGGAGAAAGGCCAGTCATTTCACAATGATTACAGTAACTTCAGTAATGTAAATGAGGGATAATGGTTGAAATCCACAAAGTTACAGTGAGCAAAGAATGGGACTGAGAGGATGTCTTTTTTCTTTGAACTCACAGTGATCATACATGATGTTTTTCACTTTCAGAAAACTGAAACGATAAATCAGAAAATCTGTAAGGACAAAATTATATGTCACAAGCTGTACCTACAGGGATCTGCTAGATGTCTCTCAGAAAAATCAGTATACTGAAGGTGGAGTTCTAAGAAAAGTTTTTAGTGTTTCTTTTAGGAACATCACCAAAAGGACTTTGTTTTGGAAACAATAAAAACCAGAGCCAGCTTTCCACTTCCAGCATCTCCCATTCAGAAGGAATGTGCAGAAGACCTTGATATGATATGAATTAAGAGGATTCTGCCTTTGCCAGCTCTAAATTCCAGGAAGTGAGACACAGCATCCTCATCTGCTCTTGCAGGCAACATTTGTTTTTACTCTAGTCTAAATACCAGACTGTTTCCTAAATCTCAAGAAGTTGACCGTTCACTTAAATTCCTCAGCCTCTCACAACAGAGGAGCAGGCTCTACACAGGCATTTCAAGCGCTCTTGCATGCCATCCAAAACTGACTCCTGCCCCTGGAGATTTAGAGGCGCCTCTGGAAGAAACACAACGGGATTCCAGTGTGTGCAGAGCTGGTGGGACAGAACTGCCTCGAGGCCCCTTGGTGGCAGTGCACAAAGTGATGAGGCCAGGAGATCCTTTCCTACCTGAACCCAGACTAACACAACAGCTCACGACCCTGCAGGGGAGTAGATTCCATAAAGTAGATTCAGAGCTTTATGAAATCCTTCCATAGCCCTGTAAGGGCTGCTTGCAGATTTTGCTTCTTTCCTTCCTCTTTATAGTGTCTTTCATCATTCTACTTTCTGCTCTCTGGCAGGAGGCATCCTACTTGCTTTGTGCACATACTCCCAAAAATGTGCAGAAATTCTCTGGCTCTGGATTCTGAACTGGCAGATATTACCAAGCCAGTCCTTCACTCCCTGCAGATCAGCTGGGCTGATGCTCTCTGAGTTTGAAGTGCATTGTGCTAGCAACACCTGAAGCTCTTCAAAGAGGTTGTGCACTGCATCTGGTGGAGTCACTGCATTTGCTGCTATCAGAAAGGATTTGCTGCTAGAGAAAGGATGCAGATAAAGAGGTTTCTCTAGCCACCAGACAGCTATTAAAATTTAGAGGACAACAGGGTCAATAAAAGCCTTAAATTTGCTGGGATGCCTATGCCTGCTATAGACTGGTAAACCACCACCCTACTGCTTCCCTCTCCTCTCACCTAGTGGTGCTCACTCTGGTGTAAGGTAATTTTTAAAAAATAATAAAAAAATATGCTGTAGCATACTAAATATTTTACTAAATATTTTCTGAAGTTGCTGAGGGATTTAAGTGGTAAGCAACATTACTCAGAGGTAGTATAGTAGATTTTAATCTTGAAATATAATTAATTAGATACAACTGAATATTTCTGCAAGCACTGCTCTTTCCCAAACATAAATAATAATTGTTGTATTAACTACGTAAGAATTAATTAGGGACTCCAAAAGCATTTGGCCAAAACTCATACCTCTGCATACCGTATATAAAAAGTCTTTCTGCTTGGCCATACTACCTGAAGCCTGAGTTAAGATCAGGGTTCCTAAAACTCCCTATAAGGTGGTTAAAAAAACTTCAACAAGCTATACCAATATGTACATCTCCTCACGTCAGGGTTCTTTTTCAGCATCACTAGGGAAGAAACTCAGGACGTGAATGTAGCTTGTCAGGACAGGATAGATGTCCTGTCATCAAGCAGGATATCTTCCATCCCAAATCCCTCTCTGGCAAACAGTGCAAAATCACTGCTCCAAATGGGCTTCTGGCAGTTGTTAACATAAATTAAAAAGCTTCAATAAGCCAAAACAGATCACTGTTTTCTGCTGAAAATTTTTAACAGACTCTTGTGGAAGTTTTTTTCTTTTTCTCCAAGAAATCTCCTCCTTTTAGACAAAATTAAGAAGATCCAAGTTGTAGCCTGGGGGAAAAAAACCTGTTTAAAATAGTACCAGGTTCCCATCTTCCACATTTCTTTGAGTTTAATTTTTCTTCTTTTTTTTTCTCAGAGAATATAGAAAAAAAAAAAAGAGAGAGAGAGAGAGAGAAGAATGGGAAACATCCCTGTGGCATGGTGACTCTCCCCAGCTTGAGAGCTGACATGAGCATTGGGGTTATCTCAACTCCATACTCCAGTTGAGCTTGTTTACTCCTTTGTGCAGTGATGAAGTTGTGCTGGCTCACTTTCAAGCTATTGCAACAGTCACATCCTGAGACTCTTCCTCCATCTGTCTGTCTTCAGGCTGTAGCACATTCCCCTTTATTGCACTAGGGACAGAGAAAAATTGGGTCAAGAGAAAGGCAGGTCTATGCTTGCTCCTTTGTGGCAGAGCCAGTACCAAGGCTTCCAGCTGTGCCTGTGGCAGAGTAGATGCTTGCTGCAGTTCTGGACTCAGTCAGCAGGTAGATACCTGAGAGGGAAGGAGATTCTGATGGATTTGGTCAACCTGGGGATGCAAGGCTTCTCTAAACTATTTTGAGAACAGAGAGTGGTGAAAAACAGGAGCAGGATCAAAAAAATGCTTAGAGCTCCTTTCCAGCCTCTTCTGCCTCCAATATCATCTGGTTGAAGCTGATGGCTCGCTATGGCTTGAACAGGAAGGGTGATGATTGCAATCCTAAATGTTCCTATGGTATACAAAAAGACAGGAAATTTTGAAAAAATACACAGTTTTATGAAAATATCGATAAGTGGTATGCTGCCTCAGGAAAATGAGATACAGCACTTTCAGCAATGTAGATAACACTAATACAAGAAAAACTTAGGAGAATATGAATGCATATAAAATTTAGTCTAATTTTTACATTATTTGACAAGTGCTTTGAACAGAAAATAGCATTTTAGAAAAATTTTTCATTTCCTATACTCATATTAAAAGGATTTTGAGGTGCAAAGGTCACTCATTTTTTCTGAAGGGTGTGGTGACATAGATCAAAAAGTTATATCATGGCACTAAATTTGCTTCATTATAAACTTTGATCATTATTGGGTTGTTATGATTCTTATTGGAGAAGCCCTTTGAAAAAATAAGTCCCACCAGCACAGTTTTGAAACACTATCTCAAGCATCTCTTGAAATTCCTTTGAAATATTTTTGTCACATTATTTGTTCATATTAGTTTGTTTTCCTAATCTTTGAGTTTTATGTTTTCACAAGGAACTTTTTATTTAAAAAAAAAATTAATAGCTCCCTCATAAAAGATATGCCAAGTTTGCTGAGCATATTGTACGTTACTTGCCACTTTGACAGTTACCTAATATGCAGACATATAGTGGGCATAATTTCAAGTTGGTAATGTTACCTTACTTTTTGATTTCAAGAATGCTGTTTTATTTACATGACCTGACATATTCCCATAAACTAGCAAAGCTATGCAATTCTTCTCCCGTGCTTTCATCTCTTAGCACAGATCTGTAATTTTCAGAAGGATATTGCACCACTTCTGGATCACTGCAGATACCTTCATAAGTCACCTCCTCCAGAGAAAAATTACAATAATCTATTATTTGATATTCTAATACAGAAACTGCTAAAATCAGCTTCATTACTGTCTAGAGTAAAGAACTGAAAAAAAATAAAACTTAGGGAACCATATTAATAAACCATATACAGAAGCAATTTATTATTGTAGCCTTCTATGTACTTAGATATGCAAGCATACTTTTACCCATCAACTTTCCTAATTTATCTACATTTTCCCTTCACACCTGGGTTTGTTTCCAGCAGCAGCTTGTTTGGGAGCTTTCTTGCAGAATGCAATCAGTCAAGATTAGCATACTGCCATAAAAGATGCTTTCTATATACATGAATATCTATAAATGGGTACATATATGAATACAGATAAGCCTGTCCCAGAGTCTGCAGTCACATGAATGACTGGCCAAGTGTGACAGCCATGGTCCTTAACTCCTGTGTCAGACTGGTCCCAGTGGCAGTCTGCAGGGCTGGGGTGCAGAGCTGAGCACTGAAGCTGCTCTGGCCTGGTTCCAGGCGAGATGGAGATGCTATGGAGCAGTGGGTGCTGCTGCACTGTGAGCACCAAGGGCTCTGTGCAGGGAGTGATGCTGGTTCTGCACCCACCAGACACTCTGGGGTTCACAAGGGGACATTTCAGTTAAACACAAAGCTTCTCACATTGTTAAAGTTTAAAGGAAATCAGAGAAGGAAAAGTCCAGGATTTGGGACAAGACTATAAGAACAACTGTACTGAGCCAGACCACAGGTCCATGGTCAATAGTAACACAGAAATAGAGGCAAATGCAGAAGGAGACATTTAATATTTTATGTTTAATAATTTCCAATGTCCATTAATTTTTCCAGTTGCACTTTTTATCCCAGCAGATTTGTAGACCCTGCACATCTAGCATCAAGGAGTTCCTTGGAGAGAAGCATCATTAGAGGCTCAGGAGAGATGAGTACCACACAACAATACAGAATTTGGCAGGGTTGGAAGGACTCAAAGTCAAAATGTGAAATCAGATAAATTACAGCCAGAAAATATTAGGCAGAAAATTAATAGGAAGGGTCACCATACATTTCATAAAGAGAAGCACAAAAATGTTTAAAACAAACAGTAACCTGTATCAGAAGGAAGATCTTAAAGAAAGAATATGGGATTTTCTGGGTCACTAAGGAAAAAAGGCAAAACCTAAAATAGACACAGTTGCCAAGAAGCTAAGTGAATTCCTTTCATTTATACTTATCATCAGAAATATGGAAAGGTGTCTGCACTGAAGTTGGTCGCTTCCTTTAAGAACCATTAGGCCATCTTGCAGATGAAAAAGTCAGAAACAGAATTTACAGTGCACTAAGTTTCCAGCTTCAGATGTTGTATATATGTAAAGGCTGTGACGAAGCTCAGGGCTGGATGTGCTGAGCAGCCAGTAACAACATACAGTATCCATGCTGGCTCTTCCAGGAGGCCAAAGGACTGCAAAGGCCACAGCTGCTCTTCAAAAACCTTTCTAGAGCTGTACAGCAAGGAAGAGTCTGCCAATATGGTCTACTGGCATCAAGCTGGGAAGAATCACTGGTAGGCAAAAGGACCAGGACAGTGGGCAAAAAAGGGAACTAAGGACTGAAGCTAGACAAGTAAGATGAAATCTGGCATGAGAACATGCAAGATCATCTACCAATGGGATATCAGCAGTTCTTGCTGTGGATGTAAGAAAGACTTGTAGACTGATAGGATAATTTTGATCTCCTACAGACATAATGGTCAAAATAAAATAAATAAATAAAGAAAACAGATAACAGGATATATCAGGATATAAATTAACATCAGAGATGGAAGAACAAATGCCATCCTACAAGGCATGGGGTTGACCTTGTTCAGCTGTACTCAAGAATACCAATGAAAAGGAAATCCTAGGTACAGGAGAAGAGCTACCTGGGAAGTGGGAGGACACCTAGAGAGCTTGGCTACCTCAGTCTGTCAAACTGAAAACTGAAGAAGTGTAAATGTCTTGAAAATTTCTCCCAGGAGAAATTTTTCTGGGGAATATTTTCTCCAGAAGGGAGAAAACCCTTAAAAAAAAAAAAGGCAAAAGAAAAAGAAACAAATGTGCTAAAAGATATTAGTAAATAAAATATCAGTGATTAAGTAAATATTGATGATGCATGTGTTTAGGATGATAAATAAAGTGCTTCTATTTTGTCCTCTAAAATGGTGGGCTGGTCACCAGGAGCACTGCAGCAGTCTGAGAGGTAAAAATCTCTCCTGGCCCTCAGCTCAGACTCTGTATGATCCTGAAGGGTATTTGTTTTGCCAGAAGGAAGGGACAGCAGAGGTAAGTGGGCATCAAAACTGTTACATCCCATTCCCAGCTTGGAGAACCAAACCATGAAGTAATGGCTCCTCTTATGGGGAGGAGGCATCTCCCTCACCAATAACTTCTGCTACGTATGCACCAATTCATCCCTTGCTGGTGGCTGCAGTAACTGCAGCCTGATTTTCCAGGGCTTTAAGAAGAGGCAGAGATTTGCTCATGCTGAGAGTTGGTGCTGAATTATGACACTTCTCAAAATACTGCAGTGCAGAGAGGTATATATCTCTTTATCAGGATTTTTAAAGGTCCTAAATAAAAGGAAACCATTAATTGCACTGATGGTTCATTAATTGGCTCATTAGAAGTTCAGTATTTGCTCAGGATTGCCTCGATTACTGGGCAGGTCATCAGAAAGACTACACCCTTCTGAAGCTTGCAGTAATTAGCTGCTAGCTAGGATTAGTCCTCAGTCTTGAATTAAAATGCTGGGACAGCAGGCAAGAAAAAGACCAGGAATGGAACCAAAGGAGCAACCTGCTAACTTCACTGATACCTGGCACTCTCCTCTGAGAGCAGCTCAGCACATCATAAGTGCATCAGCTTGTGAAGGCTGCTTCTCAGCACACAGCCCTTCAAAGCACTAAATACCTTGGCCATGTGTTGAATCATCTTGTTACACCACCACAAGTAAAGGAAGACTATTAAATCAGGCAAAGCTGGAAGTTGTATTTGCAGAATGGTCTGGACCTCATGTTATCTATATCTGTAAAACAATTACCCCTTGCACTCTTCTTACAACACTCAATTCTATCTTCTTTTTGAAAAGATAAAGTGAATTAAGTTTGGGTACTTCTTAAGCAACTCTGAACACACATGCTATCAGTGTGGTCTCAGGGATTTCTCTCTCCTTTTCAGCACTCAACATCTAAGTTTCTTCAAATAATTTTATATATGGGCTGATGCTGTGCCAACCTCTTCTCATTTGCGTACTCTTGTTGCCTCTTTGCTGCTGACAGACAGAAAACAAAGATTTTCCCAAGGTGGAGAGAAATCTTTTGTTATGCTTGCTCAGGCTCACATGGCAAATGCCACCCTTGCTTTGTAAGTTCCCTTGTCATTTCTCTAGTTCTCCTTCTCCTCTTCTGCTTCCAGAAGCAAAAATATTTTGCCTTGAAATAACTTTTCTGCATTCCACCTGCTATTTTTGTGAATGGTGTGAGGCAAATGCCTGCTTTTCATTACTCTAGCAACCAGGCAGATTTTTTTTTCCCAAAGCTTTGGGAATACTTACCTGAACAGGGATGCTGGTACACCTCTGTGGGTGTGGCTCACCCTTCACCTCTGGGGACAGCACCTGCAACTCAGGGAGCAGAGACCTGTAATTTGAAGCTGAAAGATAATACTTCTGTTTCTATGCTCACAACTCATTGAGTTTTAGATATAATTTGTGTCAGCCACATCCTAAGTCTCTGCCATAACTCCATTAACATACCCACAAAATCTATGAGAAAAATATACTGTTTGACTGCATTGAATGAAAATGCTGTATGTTTCCTACAAAAAGTGACAAATGCCAGCATTAACCAGTGGAAAATGAGGTCTCTGTATCAGCACACATACAGGCAGAAGAGGATTAGAGTCCTTTCAATAATTAAAAATGTATAAAGTTGAGGCTTGACTCAAAGCCTGAATCACAACCCATTGAACTTTCTGGAGCAATTCCAGAGGCTATAGTAGGCTTTGGATCAGTTCCAGACTCCAAAAAAGAAGTAGGTGAAATTTAATAACCTGAGATATGCGTGAGCCCACATTAGACAAACTAATAATTTCATTTTGGGCTTCAACTCCATGCATCTTGTCAAGTCTGAGGCCTTTTTAGCCTCTTAAGAACAGCTGTAGCATGAATGCTCTGAAGAAAACACAAAGTAGATGTCTACACTACACAGCAGGGCACTCTACAGAGACCCCAGAGCCACTGCTGGCTGCACATTGTCCCCTCAGCTGCATGGCACCATGCCCAGGCTAATAAGACCTGCTGAGCAACATAGTTTGTTAATGTCATAGCAGCTTGGCTTTTGGAGCTTCCCAGCTCCTCTGCTCCTTGCACCCATCCCCATACAGAAACTCCACCAATTTCTGCCCTATCCACACACCTGCTCATAGTATTGCTGATGCATTTCTCCTAAAATGGCTCAGATCAGCCAAAATCACCTCGTTAAGCCAATTAAGTTAACCTAGTCCATCTCTGTTGACTATTAAAAAAAGGAATGGCTTTATGGGAGGTGCTCCACGGGCAGATGCAAGTGGTGTGGAGCTGCTGGGAGTGTAATGATAAACAGCTGTGTCAGAACATCTGTCACCCAGCTGCCACCAAGGAGTTTACCCCAGAAATGTTGCCTTGGTCTGTCATCTAAAAGCATCTGTGTCTTTTTCTCCCTTAAAAACAGTGCACCAAGTCCTAAACATCTTATCCCAGGCAATGCTTGCAGCCTTCTACACGGGTATAACTGTTTTGTTCTTAAGCAAAACTGTAGCTCAGCTTGCAGTCAGGAATTTGGGATTCAACTTCATATTTACAAAAAAAATCGAATGCAAGTAGAGCAATTACAAATAAAACCAGAAAAATCCTTTACTGGCTTTTTTGTCACATTCCAGTTCTTATGGGAGAGAAGGCAAGTGTAAAAGCAGAATGGTATTGCTCCATCTGCTATGGGTTTCTAAGAAGAAAAAAAATCCTTGCCATCCTAAACACACCAACACCAATATGGTAGGGTAATATTTTCCACAACTTTGGTTTTGTCAAGTCTTATTCCTTCTTGGGGCTGTTGATTAAGTTTCTATGTGAGAAGGAAGTCTATGGTTGCAAGTTTCTCACTAGTGTTGCACTTTCTAAATATTGAAAAGGCAGCAGTGGCAATTTTGCTCAAAAGAGTTGTGCTATGCAACATTTTCCCACCATGCTTTAATGTTGCTTTTAAAGTGGAGTGAATCAACACTGTTTTCCAAATTCCAGGAAAAGGCTGTAACTCTTAGGAACTCTAGAGGAATGGAAATAACAGTTGGCCATTTTACTGCAAAAAGCAATATTGCCCTAATGCATCATTTGAAACCTTCACACAGCTCATTATAACTGTATTTTAAACCAAACTCTAAGGGACCTAGCCCCATAAATATGAAAACAGTCTAAGTCCTCTGGAAATGACAATACTTTCTTGATAAATCAGTTTTTGCACCACTGAAATGAAGAAAAATTTTTACTTTCCTGGGAAAAGATGACAAACATTCATGTTGTCAAAGCTCAGCCCACTATCTTAAATGACAACAATGCCAACTGAACATACTGAGTGCTGTATTACAGGCATTTTCTGTCATCAGTCAAAATATTTTCCTGAGCAGTTTAACAAAATGTTCATCAACTCAGCATGAAGAGATCCCACTCTTGCCTACGTGGTCCAAATCAGGAAGAATCCCACTTAATTAACACCATCACTGCACCCCTGATATATGAAAAGAGAATCAGATAAGAAAATAAGCAGATGTATGTTCCTTGCCATTTTATATAAACTCCTCCAGGAAATCACTTGACAGACTTCTCAAACTAAGCACCTGTTAAAATTATTATTCATCTGTATTATGTGTAGTTGAAAAAGAAATCTTTATGCATACGTGTCTGCATTTAAAAATATAGATTCCTTTCCATTAAAAAGGTGTCATTCTTTCTTGCATATCACAAGAAAGATTCTTTCAACATGCCAGATCCAATTACTGGTGTACAGCATGAGTTTCCCAAATTTGAGGTACTGCAGAAGTGCTTCATGAATTAGCAGTGTTTAAGAAAAGGAAGCAAAGAATACCAATAAATCCTCCCAGTTTGGACAATATACATGCAGCATAAATCTGAGGCCCAATACAGAAACTTATAAAGATGACCTGAAACTGAGGTCAACATCAAAAGGAAGAAGCAATGTAATTAATAAAAGTGTATGCAATATTTTATCCTATATGTACTCTCTCCATCTATAACTAATCTATATCATGTGCAAAGGTGCTTCTAACTAAAACTTCACAGATGTTAATGTATTAAATAAAGATGGTACTACCCTCTCTTTTTCTTATAAAGTTGTCAAAATAGCATGGTAGATACCAATCAGGCCTCTTAGGTTTTTGCCCTATCTTTGCCTCTTTGCCAACACTGCATGAGCAGTGTTCACTCAATAGTTCCTGACTTCATGACAATGAGAGCAGAAAATCTCAATCCCTGTTATTTCCTGACATACATGCCATACATCAACCAAGTGTGAGCTGCTCTGATGAGTTCACCCTGAAGCACACTCCACACTCTGACTGTCGTTGTACAGCTTGGATGGGGAGGGAGGAACTGGGAGGAGCACGGGGCTTGACCTCACTTATTCCACATTTTCTGGCCAGTGGGTTTAATTCCTTGCCTACCAAATTACTAATGTCTAATCACTACACCAGACTGACTACACATCTGCCCATAACTGCTATTCCTAAGTCAAGTTATTCCAGATTTCCTCTGTTAGATGACCTGATCCAAAACAAAACCCCTTTGAGATGTTACTACTCACTCTAAGGAGCAACCTTCCCCAGGAAGACCCAGAAAAATTTCACAGAGGTGAAGATGAATATATGGAATGTGGGCAGGGCAGGACTGGAAAATAGACCTCCCACCCACATAAAAAATACCCACACCTGAAAAATCCTCCCAGCTCTTTCTACATCACTACCCTGTGCCCAAAAAAATGGGAAAAATGTAGGAAAATCTCATAATAATTTCAGACCTGACAGGGAATACAGCCACAAATACTTTTCTCCCAAACATTAATCGTTAACATTTAGTAGTAAGAAAACCAGTGGGAGAGTCAGACAAACTTGTGGGCAGAAGACACCCACTGCTGCAGCCTTCAGAGCTACAGCATAATGAGCAGCAGAATTTGCCCAAGAGAGGGTAAAGCCAGTTTGAATGAGGTTTTTATACTGCCAGACAGACCTGGAGAGGAAGGCACTGGATGACGGGGCTTGATATATATGATCTGGAAATGAAAAATTGTCTAGCCTCTTTTTACAGTCATNCATATCTATCAAGAAAGAACTTAGACTAGCCAGCTCTAGCCTTCTATATGCAGGTACCCAAGCTGAGCTGGTTGCCTCTGCATTCATACAAAGAGAGAGGTGTCTCCAGAGAGTGATTCAGGAAAGCACTTAATCACATACTTAACCTCTGAAGTGGGCTCAAACAATATTGAACTCTCTAATTAAAAGGGAACGTTTCCAGTGTATAGCCGTAGTGATGAGAAATGCAATGGACATGAAATACCAAGAGCATCAATCCCCTGCTCCCTCTAGTAAGAAATTGCTCTCAAGATTTCTCTTTAGACCACATGCCTTTAGCTGACCTACTGCAGAAGTAGAAGCAGGACCAGGTCAGTAAAGAACTCATCAAATAAGAAAGTCTTCTGATTTAAAGGCCTGTTGGACTTGGTTCCCAAGGGGAAATCCCTGTACATTTATGCTGATGAGTGGGATTAACAATAGCACTATCAACTCATCTTGTAAATCCACTACAGTACCTCTAAAATGATTCACTTGAAACACTATAAACAAGACAGCTTTTGTGTTCAAAGCAAATGAAATGTTTGCTTACGGTAAAGTGTGTGTGTCTCTCTCTGACACTCTTTGAGTATTTCAAGCTGAAATCCTCTATGCAGTATAATGACTGTTTTCCAAAGAATTTGAGCACACTGCTGAATATTTAAGGCACATTAGAAGTAAAAATATTGCCTTGACAATGTTGTATACTCTATTTCATAAAAAATACAGAAAAAAAATTAAAAAAAATAAAAAAGCAAGTATGTGTGTAAATGCCAAGGCATACTTACAATATTTTATAATCATTACTTATAGCATATGGTGAGTAGTTGTCTTGGTTTTGACAGTTCTCACATTTTTGCAGTCTGGGGAAATGTGGAATAACAGGCAGCTCTGACACCCTGTAAGATACATATAGTATCACCAATTCTTGTACTTTGTTTTTTTCTTCCTGCCAGTGAGGGTTCATTTTGTCTCACCTCAGGCATCCAGTCTAAGAGTTTATTCAAGCAGACTGGAATACAGTCCATGAAGGAAAATAGGTATCCCAAAATGGGCCAAACCTGTGCTTTTTACATGTTACTTTATTTTTTCTTGGGTTGTTGTGCTTAAAATAAAATTGTTTTCAGGTGTGTGCTGAAATGTTTACCCTTCAGTATTAACAGAAAATAACCTGTGTACGCATTTCTACTTGAAAGAAAAAAAAATACAGAAAAAAATTGTATTTCCACCGAAGGTGTCTTACTGTATGTAAATTGGTTTCATATTTGTGTTTTCTGGGTTTTTTTGAATGAATGGGCACTTGTTATAGTGCCTCACCATCTTCAGAGCAAAGGCTGCAAGTTTTCACTTTGAACGCTAGAAATACACATATCTCCCAAAATTTGCAGTAAAGCCCTAGTAGGATACCTGGATCTCAAAGCTAACAGTCTGTTACCCACAAAATGATAGTAAAATCTAGGGTGCCCAATAATTCAAGGAAAGAATTCTCCCCTTGAGCATTTAGTAAAGCACATTCTTTTTTGTTGTTGTTGTTTGAAAATGTAGGTATATCAGGAGTGACGCCTGACAATGCATAGAAGAATATCATAGGAATAGATGTCCTGTGTGACATTACAATCTAGGGTTTGTATGCTCAAAGTTCTCAAAGTTCTTACATCAGTCGATATTATCTTAGAAATTGACCCTGTAGTCAATGAAATCAGAGTACTTTGTCACTGATTTCAGAGGAACATGCTCTAAAGAGTAGGCATTCCTCAAAGTGAAACACTTCCTTACTCCAAAACTTTTAGGTAACCTATAGGAAGACATAGAATACTGGAATGACAATCTGTTGAATGCAAAAGGGCAGGTGGCTCCAGGGTATAAACAAATGCATCAGCATTCACCAGCACTCCTTCATACTGGGCTGAGTAACTGAGTAACATACTGAGTAACATGGACAGCAGCATTTGCAAAACTTGGTCTTTGGTCTTGTCTCTCACATCTGTACTCAGTGGTGCATTATTTTCATCCTCCTCACTCAACATAAGGACAAGAAATGTCAGTAATTTTTCTCTAAGAAACAGAGTGGGGGAATCTCCAACAAACAATACTTTCTGCAAGAAACTGAGAAACTTAAATAAATAAATAAAATCAGCTACAGTAGTATAAAAACAGTGACAGCTTTCCATACAATTTTAGCAGAGATGTGTTTTGAGTCAAGGGGCAGTTTGCTCTGCATAGCAAATGCAGCAAAGTAGTTTGGTTCCCTGAGGCTTAATATTGGTCTAATGAAACCTTAGAAGAATAGGAAAAGAAAGCTGATAGAAATTCTCCTGCATTGCTGTTATTTCTGGGTTGCCCACAGCATTGTTGATGATGCCATTGCTGCATAAAAGCATTAGCTCCTTTTCCTGTGGATACCTACAAAAAAACCATCAGTCTCTTCAGGTTTGCATTTGAATATAAACCTTCAGAGAGAATACATTTAATTTAGACAACACAATGGCACTTCCTGCTATTTCATAACCTGCATATCTGGAAAATTATTTGGCCCTCACGTTGCTGAGATCAACAAATGCATCTGTGATCCATTCAAATAAACACTTGCATTTATTTCAGTGCATAGCACTTCCAGTCTTCTCTTGTGCTTCTAAACTTACTCCTTCGACTCAGAATACTGATAATAAATTAACATGAGTTCAGTGGCTATACATACATGGTGGGTAACTTCCAAATACCACAATAGCAGAAGGGAAATAGGGTCCTGAAAAAGAAGCATTTTTAGATTATTAAGTACCAGAAAGTATTGAAAAATGCAAATTAGGAAAAATAGCTAATTCCTCTGGCACAGATAATTGAGGCCTAAAAGTGAAGTCATCACCCATCCCATCTCCTTATCTGTAGTACGTATCTTTTTTAAAAATATATAATTTACATTATAAACTTAACCTAGGTATATTTTCCTCCATAAGTAGTCCTTAAAATTGTCATTTATTTGCTAAAATAAATGGGGTTTCTGAGCTTCTGATAATATGCCAAGTATATGTAGAGAGATATATAGAGAGATACATGGATATCTGTAGTACTCACAAAATCTTTTAATCAGTTTTTAACAAATTCTGTTAACAAATTCAAATGATACCATAAGAGTGAGAGAATCACCTAACTGGAGAGACTTGGCTTTCACCTTGGCCCACACTGAACTCTCAGTCCTGCTGCAGCCCTACTCCAAATCTGGCTTTAAGATTTAGCAGCTTTCTAACAGTCAACAGCTCTCTAACAGTCCCCAGGAGGTTTTCCACAAGGATCTGTTTGACCCTTGCTGTAATTCACTCCTGAATTCCTGCCCCACTTTTCTTCTAGCTGTATACAAACCCACCAAGCTGTGCCTACAAACCAGCAAAGCCTCCTCAGTGCTTTCCCAGGAGGGTGGGAAATGGCCAGCAGCGTGAAGTGGCCTAGGCAAATATCACCATCCTGCTTTATTTTCTAAAATAATTAAAGTAAAACTTTCCTACTACTTTCTGCTCCAGCTAGTTAGTGGATGTGAGCAAACTCCCATTTACATGTACATCCTGCTTTGCTTCTGCAAACTTATGTTTGCATGGACACTTCAAGGTTTGTTTGTACCTCCAGTTGTGTTTGCACATATCTGAGCCAGGCACAGGGTTTGAAATGTTTGCCCCTTGACCTTTTTTGCTGAGACTACAGTTCACCTTAGCAAAAACATCCCGTTTTTGGAGTGCTCTAAGTGGATACAGAAAGTATTGCTTTAGTCACTGTAACATCTCTTTCATGATGCTATAGAAGAGTTAAATATATTTATTGGTTAGCATTAATGTAATAACAATGGAAACTTCTGTTTTCCAAAGAGGAAAATGTATTTGCTAATTCACTACTTCAGGGCTACAAGCATGCAGTCATTCTAGCAAAGAAACCAGCAAATTACACAAAATAGAGAGCCAAAGGGTGTTAGGACCACACAAGTGTACCTTGTTAGGACTGGAAAGGGTTACCTTTGTGCCATTCCCTTTCTCATTTACAATCATTGCCCCTAGAATGGATTCATGTTGTGCCATTTTCTCTTCTAGCTACAATAACAATGAAGTTTTCAAATCCCCGTCCCTTCTTTGATTTGATGGTCATTCCTGCTCCCTCTTTTATACAGTCTGGCAGCCTGAACAGTAAAATCACCAATGAATCAAAATACTCCTTTTCTCACGGAAAACTTTTGTTCTCCACTTTTTTTTTTCAACTTTCACCTTTTGCTTTCACCATACCTTCCAAAGAGAGCCCGGGGGGAACCACCACCCAGCTCCCCTGAACCGACCCTAAACTTCAATCTTTTCTTCTGCCGCAGTGATTCCCACTCTCCATTAGGTGGCATTAGTTCAAATTCTATCTTGGAGCAAATTGGTCCAAGGACAGTTTCCCATTAAAGACCCTCTCCGAGTTGGCTGGACCATGTCTTTTCTTTCACTGCTTGTTTAAGACCTGAATGTTGCCCATCTGTAGATCTGTTAATTCTGTAGATTTGCCAGCGTCCCCTGCCAAAAAATGTCTTTGCAAATGTATACCGTTTTGATTAGTAAATAATCTTTTCAAATACAAAATTTTCTGTTAGTTTCTATAGTTCCTTTCAGTGTGTAGAAAGAACAGTGCATGCATATGTGTAATAGAGCATATGTGTATAAAACCAACAAAAGAAGAATAAACCATTGCCCAACATTATTCCCCTTGTTTCCAAAAAGTATAAACCTTAAAAGGTGAGAGAGAAATATTTCCTTATCTCATTCCCAAATAACCTCCAAAAAAGAAGAAGGGAATAACACAAATCCAGCAAAACTACTTGTTTCTGTGTTGCTAATTCTGTGAAAGACAGTATTATATAATAGACAGGCTGGGGTACAATACACTCTGCTTTCCTATGATAATGTAAAAAAAATTATTACTTCAAAATGTGACCTAGAAGGTTCACAAGTTCCCTCAAGATAAGCTGAAACCTGAATAAGATGAAATGGAAAAGCCAAGGTGAAAATATAGAGAGGGACATGCTGGCTGAGGATTGCAGCTTGCTGCAGAGGCTGGGGAAGTTGAAGCTGGCCCTCCTAAATTACGGTAAGATAGAAATAGTTTTCAAACATCTATATCTCCTGTTCACCTTTTACACAAAAAATAGTCTTTAATTTCAAATGTCAAATTTCTTCAAATGTGCAGGAGTTTGCCTTGGAGGGCATCAGGGAGAACACTAACACAAGGAAAAAAATTCTCTTCCATTTCTCTTTAGAGTATGGGAAGAATTAAACACAAGACTAACAAGGGGAAAAAAAACAGTTATGAAAACAACAACAGATCAGTGTTGTCCTTTGCTCTAAATATGCACTATGTTTACTCTCTCCTCTTCCTGTAATTTTATGCAAGTCTTTTCTTTTTAAGTCAAAACCCCCTAGCTCTTATAGGCAAAGGACCACCAAAGTATGTCATCTTTATGGCTTCAGGCAGACCGTGGTTCCTGCTGATATTCTTGTATCTCAAGCACAGCAGAGGTCTTCCTCTGGAAAAAAAACTCTTTCAAAGCCTGCATTTACACTGAAGGTTTTATTTAAACCATCTCAACTTTGACCTAGCAGCTATGGGAGTGCAGGTTCTGCCAGTAGATGATACTGTAAATCTCATATTCTAAAGAGACTAAAATTATGACAGTGATCTGTCTGAACCTTCACCTGTGTGTTTCTCAAGCTTGTCCCATACACTCAGCTCCCCTGTAATTTTAGTATCTATTAGCCAATGTCAATTAGAAAAGTGTAGAAGTCATACAGATGTACTGATACTCTCTCCTCCCATGTAGGTGCAGGACTGTAAACAGGATGACCTGATCACGTCCTCTGATTTTGTGTATTTCTGAAGAAATGGAATGAAGGCAAGGGCAGAAGTTTCCATAGGAAAGAAAAAAAGAGCAAAACATGGATCAGCCCAGAGAACTGTGAATGACCAGAGGCAAAGGCCATTTTTTTCAACAACAACACTAACCTCTGTCATGAGATTCCAGCATAAACAAGGCTGACACACATCATTCTGGCAGCCAGCACTTCTCAGGATTCACTTTCATTTACTTGTACAGGATTTCCCTCAATGCAAAAAGTAGCATTACCCCCATTGCTTGTCTGATGGGCACAATGCCTGTACCCTCAGGATGGTGAGTTCCAGCACTGCTGCTCCAATCTCAGCAGCACCAATAGCTCAGGTCAGCACTGTGGCAGGGGACACATGTCCTCCCACCCCATGGAGACACCTCCAGTAACTGCTGGCCCTATTACCAATTCTGATAGTAAAAACAATAAGGAAACCCTCCAAGTATAAAGGTGATGATCTCAGTCTTGCTCCTGAGTATGTCCAAAAGCATCGAGTCCCAAATCAAGGTGTTTGAAGGACTCAGTGCCTGTTTTGGAAAAGATCTTTAGCTGGGAGTTTCTTCCTTCTCAAGCTCATCTATAACGGCAGCTCACCTGCAAGGTCTGAATTCCATCCCTAAATCAAATTTCTAGCTTAAACTCATTCTGATAAATAAAATGTCTGCTCATTTCCTCACAAACTGGGAGACTGTCTCAAGAAGTAATCCATTGCTGAGGCAGACTAGTGGGGAGTAATATGCATTTGGAACTCAATAAGTTTTAACTTTGTCTAAGACAGAAAAAATAAAAAAGCTTGAGAGCTACTTTCTGTGCATGCAATCACTTACTCATATTTAATAGCAATTGGAAAAGGGAAAAAATTGACAGCTTTACTGCAATTTGACGACTTTTTCTAAAAATTCAGTGCATTGAACTATCAGAATTAAATTGTACATTTGCCTAAACCTACTCTGTCCTGCGTTAATTACAAAAGACAAATCAGATCTTGAAAAATGTTTTAACAAGAGAAAATAGACAATACCTAAACGCCCCAAAACTCTTGTGATCTTTTCTTAATGGCAGCAGCATTTCAATAATGATTTTAAACTGGCAATATGAAATTGGCAGGTCGTGCTGAAAAATAACAGCACAAACAAACAAAAAACTGCCCCTCATTATGGCTTTTCATTTGACTGTCAAAAAATGCAATTTCAAAACAAAACTGTGGGAGTGGATGAAAATGGTGACAGCAAAATTAAAACTGATCTTAATGGCATCAAGTAGTAATTTTTTCTGTTTCTCTTCTAGCTCCCCTCAGGGTTATTGCAGATTTTAGACAAGCAAGACTGACTCACCTACACTGTTCTCCTGTATTTGGTTGAGGGAATCACATGTGTAATTGTGAAAAACATCTAAGACACATTGTAGTGCGTTTATGATTACTAGCTCAAACCAAGTTGGCATGGGATCCCTGTCTATCCATTCCAGATGTATCAAAAGCCGAGACTGGTTTTCCAAGGGAATGAAAACAAAAAAAAAGAGAAATGTCTCCCTCCTTCACAGTACCTAAACTGGAGATGTCTACTTGCTTTTCTGTAGCAACACTGAGGATATGAGGCCATGACTACTCTGAAAACTGTTCTAGAAGAATACAAGGGTGGTAGATTAGTTAAAATCTAAACATACTGGAGAAAAAAATGGAATACCGAGCTTTGTTCAAATGCATTTTACATGTCTTATGCTCCTTGGCTTAATGCTGTTTTCGTCTTCTGCATGTGTGGTTGACCACATTCTGGCTTAAACTTCATGGCATTTTGAGAAGCATGGAGAGGTGAAATTTTCTCTGTCATGTTACACTCCTACAGAAGAAAATGGAATGATCTGTGCTCACATGTATGTATTGGTGGTCAGTGCTGAGGACTCTGCAGTCCCAAACACAGTTCTGTGTGCAGTGGCACATAGGTCTGAGCTACAATTCCTCTGCTACTATAGGAGTCAGATTATTTAGGGTAAGATGATTGCAACATGTAAGCTATTTCTCAGACACTTTGGGAAATTGTGTTTTACATACCAACTACAGCTATGCATATATTATGGCCTGTTGACTGAGGAAGGTAGAACTGGAAAGCAAATGAATAAATTAATTGTCTGGGTCAACCTTAGAGTTAGGTCTCCAGTATTTTGTCTGGATGGCCTTCAGTCCACCCTGGGGTTCCATGCTACTCAGCCTGTGAAAGCCCCTTGGCAGTTCACAGCTGACCCCTGTTGAGTGACAATTAAGAAAGAGAGAGAGAATTCTTACAGAAAACCGAGAGCTTTGCTAGTATATTAATCGACAGTTTCACAGCGCTGTCCTGCAGCCTGGCAGGCAGCTTTCCTTGCTCCTCTTTGCAAGAGAATGCTCCTTCCACTGTGAGCGAGACCCGACCCGCTGGGGGCTCCGTGCGCCCCCGGCAGCGCCCACCCCGCCCCTGCTCCTCCTACCACCCCTGCCACCAAATTACATATATAGATAACGGGAATGACACATAAAACACCAAACAAACATACCGAACACCCAACCCAGACCCGCGGTTGTTGGTACTTTTCACCGCCCCTTCGCATAATGAATATATTCGCGTTTCCTCCCACTCTCCCAATGGGCTACCAGCTGCAGAAGTCCTGAATAGAGAGCTTAATTGGGCTTTGTCATGCAGAATACCTCCATTTTCTATAGCAGGTTACAAAGGGGCCCTTGGCAGACGTGGCGGGCTCCTCTGGCGACGGCGGGTCCTGCCTGGCTGCGCCCAGCACCTCCGCGCACCGCGCAGGTAGCGCCTCCGCCACCACCCCCTGGCGCAGGGCCACCTCCAGCCCACCGCCCCAGCACAGGGCCACCTCCAACCCACCGGCCCCAGCACAGGGTCACCTCCAGCCCACCGCCCCAGCACAGGGTNGCCCCAGCACAGGGCCACCTCCAATCCACCACCCCCAGAACAGGGTCACCTCCAGTCTACCGCCCCCAGAACAGGGTCACCTCCTCCAGCCCACCGCCCCAGCACAGGGTCACCTCTATCCCACCGCCCCCAGAGCAGGGTCCCCTCCATCCCACCGCCCCAGCACAGGGTCCCCTCCAGTCTACCGCCCCCAGAACAGGGTCACCTCCTCCAGCCCACCGGCCCCAGAGCAGGGTCCCCTCCTCCATCCCACCGCCCCAGAGCAGGGTCCCCTCCATCCCACCGCCCCAGCACAGGGTTCCCTCCTGCCCACCGCTGTCCGAAGCTGCCCGGTGCAGGATCTCAGCTGTTTTTCCGCTGCTCCCCCGGCTGCTCCCAAAAGCTCCCGGGACGCTCCGATCCGGCCGGATCCCTTTCCCTTTGCGAGCACGGCAAGAATGTCAGACAGAGTTTATTTTCGACATGACCTTTTATTAAAAGTCGGACCTTACGACCAAGTGTTTCGGTTTTGTAGTAAATTGGTGCTGTGAGGATTAATTGGCAAACCCCGGACTCAAAAGAGCTTTGCCATTATGGGCTAATCATATATTCTCTATTTGATATAAATGATGTAGAGTACGGAGTGTCAATATTCATCGTGAATTACAGCTAATTAGCATTTGGAATCCAAGCTACTATTTCTGCCCATTGATTGGCATTGTTTTCTTCAGACTTATCTTTCCCCCTCCTCTTTTTTCTTGTTTTGACAGTTTAAATCCAGGTCTATATGACATAGAAAGCTAATAAAATTCTCATTTCATTGTTAATCTGATTTCATCGCAGTATAGGTTTTACCCTCACACCTGCGTAGCGGGGTGTAATTCCATTAATAATAATGATAAAAAAACCCTAAATCAACATATTCATTGCATGTCTTTTCCCTGATGATATATTGTGAGCAGTGAGAGTTGAAAAAGAGCCATTTATTCTCACCGTGAATGAGTCTGCCTGGAACTGAAGACTTCACCTGCCTCCTCAGTCAATTAGGAATGTATCGAAAATTCTACCAGAAAACGAGTTAAATTAACCGTTAGCTAATTTCCTTGTGTCCCTCCTACATAATCCCCCCTTTTCAGCTTGCCCCAGAAATTACCACATGTTGCAAGGTTCAAATAGTGCCTAATGAAACAGTGACTAAATGGTTCTCTCAAACCCACAGTGAAGCCCTTTCGCTGTGCCTTCAAAGCCTGGGGGGCTGCAGCGGTCGGGGGTCCTCGTCTCAAAAAAGATTTTACATTTATATATATATAAAATAATTATCGAGTTTGGCAGCAAAATCTCCCCCAGCAGGGCTGCGACGTCTCTCCCTTCCCACGGCGCACCCCTCGAGGCTGCGGCACGCCGGCTGTCCCCGGGCAGAGGGAAGGGATCGTCCCACCAGAGCTCGGCGGAAGGGCCGGGGACCTGAGGGGACACGGCCGTGGGGACACTGAGCGTACACGCGGGACCGTGCCCCGGCGTGCGGGGGAGCACGCATGGGCTGCCTGGGGGACTCTACACAACTTTATTTCCAACACTCTGTGTCGGTGCTTCCTCCGAGGGCGCAGAAACGTTTGGAATGACGGCCCCTGTGTTGCTGGGCTCTGCCGGGAGGCAGCGTTTCTCGCCGTCGTGTCGAGGTCTCCCTTTCGCTTTCTTTACATTCACACGGAGGCGGAGCGTTTTTCTCTATTTCATACAGAGGTTCCACGTAAATGGTAAATCTCGGTATTACCGAGGTTCCTTAATTTAAGGACGGGAAGAAAAAAGCCCCGGCTCGGCAATATTCTATGTAAAACTCTTCCGAAGAGAAGCTTTGCCCCGCAGTTACGAGCTCTCATTTCTGTCTAAAGCGGCTTCACTGAAGTGTCATCTACTAAAACTCGGTGAATTCCGCAAAGAAAGTAGAGTCACTTATTTGAAACGGTAAGGCTAATACAAAGTCATCAAAGCACTATGGTTCTTGTCTTTAAGTGACAACCCTCTTTATTGAACTGTTTGAAATACGCCTCCTGCTTTTCAATGTCTCTCTATCCATCTTTGTCTGCTCTTCAGAAAAGCAGACAATATAAAGCAAAGCCTGGCGAGCTCCCCACGCTCTGGCTTGGGCAGTGCCAACGTTAGCCTTGAAATTGTCACTCCTTCATTAATCTGAAACTAGTTATTTTTCCAGAGCACACAGCACACGCTTCCGATCTCTTTGGGTTCGCTTCCAACAGCTTAAATCCCCCCGGACACGCCGGCTGGGGTCGGGGCAGGGGGGAGGCGCGGAGGGGCCGGTGCGGGAGCATCGCCCTGAGTGGGGCCGGCTGGGAAGCGCGCAGGGGGGCGGAGAGGGGCGCGGAGCAGAACCTGCGTGAAATCGGCCCTTTCACGGCCAGGCTGAGCGCGCTGCAGCGAGGACACACGCCCCGAGGTTTTCCGAGTGGCACAGTGGGTTCGGGCTGCTTGTTATTCCGCTGTCATGCGGGACTCCTCGGCAGCTGCCCGGCGCACGGCTTTCCGCCACCGGCGGGGGCCCGGCGGAGCAAGGGCGTCTTTCCAGGGCCGGGGTCCCACCCAGAACCCCCGGGCCTGGCTGCCGACCTTGCTCGGGCTTTCTCGCCCTGGCCGAGACCCGGTTCAACCGACGGAGGTGCGCGGAGGCTGAGGAGCGCGCTTTCCGCTCTCGTATTTAACATGCTTTTTTGTGCAGCCGCGAAAACTTACGCAACATCAACAGTGGGGAAAAGAAAAAAAGAAAACAAAAACAAAACAAAACAAAGCAACTATTTCGGCTGGGTTTCTTTCGGCTCCGGATCCAGAATGGGAGTGCTTCCCTCCCTGCCCGCGTCCTCCGAGCTGGTGTCAGGATGCTCGCTGGGGTACCGGGGCGGTGGTAATAGAACTCGCCCCTTCCTGGCCATCTTATCCCCGTGGGCACCACAAAAACTCCCGAGTGGTCCTTTCTGGCCATGGTCTCGTCCTGCGGCTGTGCCTTCGACTGAACCATGCAAGAGGGAAAAAGAGCCCCGGGCAGCAGCTGAGCCGCCGAGCAGCGCTGCCGCCGGTTCGGCTGCCCCTGCCCCAAGGGCAGCACGAGGCACCGGGGAACCGCACCCGAGGCAGTGTCCCATGGGGGTTAGGTCATTGGGAGGGGTGGGAGCAGGAAATTAGGACAAACTAGAGGTGAATGCAGCGGGATTACGTAGACTGTCCCCTCTCTGCCCCAGCGGTTGCTGAGGAAGGAGAGTTTCCTGCAGTTCCCCGGCCTGGATCCCTGCACTGTGAGCCCTGATCTCCGTGAGTGCTTGGGGCTTCACTGATGAGGCCTAGGCTACCCCATACCCCAGAGAGCATGTGCAGCCGGCCAGAACACTGAGCTCTTCGGTCTGGGAGTCTCTGGAGCGTACCTGCCACTGTGTCCCACCTACACCGCGGGTGGAAGCAAGGAGCTCACCCAAGGGCCTCCACTTCCCCGAGTCTGGGGTAGAGGTGCGAGATGCTGGCAATGGACACTGTGGCAAGAGCTCAGACGGTGGGGAAAGGTTTCAGCAGCTCCTATGGGGACTTCAGGGCAAGGCTTGAAAGAGCAGCTGAGGGACCATGGTGTCTTTGGTACTGCAAAGTTCCAGCAGCCCATGGCCAATGCTGCCTGTGGGTTAACACATCTGATCAGGACATGGGAGCAGGTTCAATCAGGGGATCCACAACCAGAGAAGTCAGTGCCATGAGTCTGACCTCAACCATGCAGACCAACGTCAGGGAAACTCTTCAAGATGGATGTTTTCTTCTTCTGATTTTTTTTTTTAATTTAAAGAGTTAAGTAGAATTACAGTTAGTAAATAAATATCTCAAGGGAAAGCTTTTCTGGAGGGATGATAACCCAACAGGTCACAGGTCAGTAACAGGGTCACTCACAAAAATGACTCGCATCTCTTGTGCAAAAGCTCAGGCTCTAGTTGTGCGACCTTCTCCTAGTGGATCATTGCTTGCAGGGGGTCCAAGCAGCTGCTGGGGGGCCAAGTGACCCAGAGGGTCATTAGGGGCTGTTCCATACCTGAAATCCACCCAGGACACAGGCAACTCCTCTGACATCAAGTTATGCCAGGAGTGGCTCCATTAGGAGCTGAACACTGCCTGTCTTCAGCACTCAGGATGAGCGAGGGGAAAAAATTGTACTTCTCACTTTGTGGAAGGAAAAAGAAAGGATAGAAAGAAGAGGGGTGGAGTACAGAAGGAAAAACCCCATACATTTTAATGTGAATTCGCCTGAATTTCAAAATGTTGAATGCTGGATGTGGAAACCTGACGAAACATTTCCTGCAAATGATGGTACATTCAACTTCCAGTGATGCTTCTGTCACACTGACTTGGACTGCCAGGTTCAGGTCAAGCTGGTTGTATCAACCTTTTGAGATACACACTTTTGAGATGTGTTGGAGCAAACCATTGCATCATTCCCCTTTTCCAAAGTTTTTTACATTAAACATTTACTTTGCAATAAAATGAAATATTGTCTCAACTGTCCCAATGACAGTTGTATGTGATGATGATGATGATGATGATGATGATGATGATGATGATGATATGCCACAATTACCTCCCAAACCTTGAAAGACACATGCAAGCATTGATTACTACAAGATCAACTAACTTCATTTTCCTATTATTTTTAAGAAATTGCTAAATACTGCAATGAAGAGAAATATCACTGTTTATCTTCTAGAAACAGAGAGAAATACCAATTTATTCACTGAGGTGCATATTTCCACAGAATTACACTGAGAACATATACACTCTATCAAGTGTATCTTCACAGTTTTAAAATATCTTTGAGTTTTGCAGTTTTAGATTTCAGAGACCGTGGTGCTTTTTCTCACTCAGCAAAGTTTTGCTTTCCCAGGCTGCTGCAGGCCTGTTGACTTCCTCCTGTTATACTATGGGATGACATTGCTCAGAGGGTGGGCAGTACTTTCTGTGGAACTAATGCCTTCTCCCAGAGCTTCAAGGTTGGAAAAGACCCACTGTGATTATAGAAGTAAATTAGACACAAGTGAACTGAAGCAGAGAATAAACAGTTTCCAGATTCCACCTCAGCAGATTTTAGGGGAAGAAGGGCCAACCACCTCAGCCACACCCTTCATGAAGTCCCCCTGGGAAGGAGTCACAAGGATTTCAAGCCTTTGGCTCTTTGGTCCCCCCAGCCTGGCAAGTGAGAGGACTGCCACAGTTGGTTACTGGGGTAACCAACATCCCCAGTCACTCAGCTGGCATGTGGGGTGCTGGCCTCTGTAGTCAGCTCAGGCAGTGAAACAGTATGGATCAGTGAGATTTTGTATTTGTTTTCCAAGTCCAGGCTAGAAACTTCAGTCCTGCCTTTCCTTTCCCTTCCTGTTGGATGTGGGTGCACTGACACTGCCTCTGCCCAAGCCCTGAAGCTGGTCCAGGCTTTGGTAGTGCCCATACCAGGCTCTCTCCATCCTACCCCAGTCCTACCCATGCACCTGGCCTCTCCTCCAAGACAGGCAAGCAGTGTGAGTGTCACTGCGCTGGGGCTGCCTCTCTCTTCAGCATCCAGGGTGCTTGCAGGCAAGTCAAATTGGAGACCTGAAGCTGAAGCTCCAAAGTTAGGGATCAAACACTATAAGTATAGGGATTGTTGAGGGAATTATTTATGAAAAATGTTTCGGCACAGTTTCGGAGGTTGAAGTCAAAAGTGTGTACTGGATTAGCGGAAAATCCACCCAAGGAGAAGGTGAGAGAAATAACATAATATGCAAAAGGCACTTCTGATTTGCTTATATTGCTTGCTGTGTATAGACTTGCTGTCTGCCAGTATTGCAGGAGCTAGGAAAGAAGTTGTAAAGGGGCTCATTTGGGACTGACTAGCTCCAGGTCCATCCCACTCCCACCAGCCGCCTGTAACTCTCCTGCAAGGAGCTGAGGATGGGCTGCCCAAGGCAGAGGCAGGATTGTACCCGTGGATGGGGGCTGCCCGACGCAGATTGCAGAGAACTTCAACCGTGTCTCAGTCTAACGGGTTTGCACTCAGATCTTCTCCCTAAGCCTGGCCAAGGCGCCTGATGAAATCAACACCGAAAAGAGCTAACGCTGTTCCGCCGCCTTAGGGAAAAAAATAATATCCCTGATCTCTGCTTAACATCGACCCATGTAATAACTTCAGCGGAGTTTCAGTCTGGTGAAGGGCCGACGTGTGCAGCCAGCCCCTCGGTGAGGGAAGAGCCGGGGCTACCAGGCAGCAGGGCGGGGGACTGTGTGCCAGATCCCGGCGCGCAGCCCTTCGCTCCGGCCCTGGGCCGTGACCAGCGGCCCTGGGCCAGCGGCAGCCGCGTGTCCCCAATGCGGTGTCGCCGGGCCAGCAGACGGCAGAAAGCTGTCAGTCGCCAGGAGGGCGTGCGCTGGCTCTGGCTGGGAAGGAACACAAGGCTGCTGGACTCAGAGGACCGGCTGTACTTGCGTTCCGGTCGGAGCGGAGTCCCCCCCCTTCTCCGCCCCCTAGCCGTCCCGAGTCACAGGGGAACAGAATACATATTCGTGTTAGTAGCCGATGGCTTTTATTTTTACTCTTTATGCAGATCTGACACATACACAGCGATGCTTTCACCGTACGAAGGACAAGGACTGCAAAGAGAAGCACCTTGCCCAACCAGTCCACCTTCGCTGCTGCGACGGGGCTGGCATTTGATGGGAGGAAGGGTCGAGGAGGGGGGTAGGGTAAGAAGAAAAAAATTAAATTCTTGTCTGATCTCATTTATTTAAATAAATATAAATATAATTTTTATATAAAACTATTCACAGACAAACAGCCGTCCCAAACCCAAACGGGCGATCTTTATGTCTTTTCTTATTTTTCTTAAGAAGTCCGTCCAGAAGGTTCTCTACACGTTTTAATTTGCTTTTCAGGTTTGTTTGTGGGTTTTTTTATGTCTCGCCTTTCGGTTTCAAATGCGTTTCTTTTTTTTTCCTTTAAATTGCCTGGGGGGATACAGAGGAAGGCACCCTGGGCTATGCGAGCCTTGTGCCGTGTTACATTTTAGAAAAAGCAGGTGCCCTCTCCTGGGGTTACATAAATAACGTTTTGGTTGAACTCCCACGACTAAAACATTTACACTCCGAAAATATATTTATATATATATATCTCTTTCTATTACTGCGAATGGATGACAATTAAACCTCCGCGGCGGCGAGGGCCAGCCCGCAGCAGGTTAGCGGGCTGCTGTCCGTGGGCAGCGGTGCCAGGTAAGTCGCGGTGCCGCCACCTCGCCCCGGGCTGGGACCCGGCGGCAGGAGCGGAGCTCCGATCCGGGCTCATAACGGGGAGATCTCTTTATCCTCGGTAGCCGATGAGGGGGATAGAGACTCTTCATCCTCCGACCGGGGGTAATGCCCCTGGCTGGTGCTGCACTTGCAGCCCCCGTGCGAGTTTCGCTGGGTGCCTTTGCCTTCTTTCTTGTGCTTCACCCTCCTGTTTTGGAACCAGATTTTCACTTGCTTCTCGGACAGGTTCAGGTACGTAGCTATCTCGATCCTCCGCAGCCGGGACAGGTACATATTGGAGGAGAATTCCCTCTCCAGCTCCAAGAGCTGGGTGCTGGTAAAAGCAGTCCTCATCCGTTTCCCATTTTGAATTTGGCTGGATTCGGACCCTCCTGGACAGGAGAGAAATGCGAACTTCAGCGGGACAGGGAAAAGGAGGGGAGAGGGGCTAGAGACAGACAAGCAGACAGAAGGAGAGAGAGAAGACATTCCCCAGCAGCTTTCCTACCCGGGGCAGCCGCTCTCCCTTGGGGGCACCCCTTTTCCCGCTGCCCCCCTTCCCCGGCGGCCGCAGGGCTCCTACCCATGCCGAGGCAGTGAAACCTCCGGGGGTCGCTGACGCTGTAGGTGGTGGCGGCGCAGGCAGGTGGGTGATGCGCAGGGTGTCCCAGGGCGGCGGCGGCGGCGGGCACCGAGGCGGCGGGCGGCGGGTGCTGCGGCGGGTGGTGAGCGTGGCCGGTCCGCGGGCAGCACTGGGCCTCGCCCGCGGCGCTGGGGAACTGGCTCTTGAGCAGAGGGATGGCCCCGCCGGCGCTGCCGCCGCGGGAGGAGTGCAGGTGCGAAGTGACACAGAGCGGGCAGACGCAGAAAGCTCCGCTCTTTCGGGACGGGCAGCCCGGGCCCGACACCGACATGACGAGGGGGGAAGGCATGCTGAGAGGGATGAAGAAGTCCTGGCCGTGATGATGCTCAGGAAGGGACGGAGCTGGCCTCGAGGAGTCTTTGATGATTAAGGAGTCGACATAGAAGGAGCGTGACATTGCGGAGGGCTGCGAGGCCGAGGTCGGCTCTCCAAAGTCGGGTTTTTCCTGCTTGGCCAAGTTGCCGCTGAAGTCCTGGCGAGTCGAGAAGGTGCTTATGTTTGAGAGCTGAACAAAAGGGTCCCTGGAGAGGGCTGGTCTTAAAGTCCCCCCGCCTGGATCCCCTGCGCCGGGGTTTTATATCAAGTATTTAAACACGTGATGGCTGAAAGCCTCGCAGATCTAAATCTCCCCGGCTTCCCAGGCCGGCAGGAGAGGCTGCCGGGGGGGACCAAAGCGGGGTAGGGGAGGGGGGCAAAGTGTGCGTGCTTGCTCGTTGCCCGATGACTTCACTCCTTTGCCTCCGCCTCAAATAAATTATAGGAGCAGAGAAAGAAGGGAGGGGGCGGCTGCTCCGCGGCCCTGTCACACGTCGCGCTCGCAGGCATGTCCCTCTGTCAACACACCCGGGAGGCAGGGGATGAAATTCATCGGAAGGAGTTTCTGCTCGGGGGTTTTCCCCGAGGAGAACGCTCCTTTCCCTCGCCCGGAGGGAGAGATGAGAGCAGGTAATGCCCTTAAACAGGCGGTTCAACTCCGCCCCCCTCACCCTTAGTAAAAGAACATCCAAAGGGCCGTTAGATCCCACGGAGACCTGGGGCCAACACCTTTCCCCAGTCCGGTCCACTCCCTGCACTCAGGACTCCTTCAGGAGGCCCTTTCTGCATCAGAGGAGCCAGGTACACATGGATATAAAGTTAGGGATGGAGGTGTTTGTGTCTCTGCGCATACATACGCACGTAGGGTGGGTTGGGTGCCTTTTTTTTTTTCTCCTCGCCCTTTTCACCTCAAGTGAATCTTGCCAAATTGTCAATTACTGCAACGGACAAAGCCTTCAAATATCTGGACACTTCTCAGCCAAACGGTATCAAAACGGAAAACTTCCAAGCGACCTTCCCCGGCCGCTCCAGGACCGCAGTGCTAATGAAAAGCGAACATGTCAGGGAGGGATTCTTTGATCTCCACCAAATTTGCTGAAGCAATCATTCAAAGTAAAATTGGATAAACAGCTAAATACGGTCGGTGGCTCCGAAGCATTTCAGAGTGCGTTACAAAGCCAAGGTATTCGCAGCATATTACGCGATTTTCCAATGACCTGTTTTATGGGAGTTTAAGAAGAGACTTATCGTTAATAGAAGAACTATCGCGTTCTTGTTTAGTAGATACAAAGCGGCGTTTAAAACAGACTGCGGATCCCATCCCACTTGACACTGGGAAAGGGAAGTGACAACTGTGCTTTAAAGCAGAAAACACAGACTACGCCTGATTACCAGAGGCTGAACAGAAACTCGGGAGTGCAGCAACAGCCGAAATGTGTTTAGAGCGGTTATCATGCGCAAGGGCCGGGCCGCGGACATCCTACCACCCCTCCCGCACACACAGTCTCCCGCTGTTAAACCCAGCAAAATAAAACCGCCTTCTCATGGAGCCGGCATTTCCTCGCCCCGGCACCAACAAGGCTCGGCGGTGCAACTCGAGCAAGAGTTGGGGCCGGGTCGCGCCCGGCTGCGCTGTCCCGTCCCCAACCTGCCGCGGGCAGTGCCGCTGTGCAGTCCCTCTGTGCCGGGGCCGGCTCTCCCCTAGTCCTGCTCCCCTTTTCCCCCCGCACCTCCCTGGGCAGGCACGATGCAACAGCGTTTTTAGGGACACTGCGCTCGGTGATCTGAGGATTTATGGATAGCAATTAAAGTTTTATGAATTGCAGCTGAGGCCTGTTATGTGGCTATTTGAATGTGATTAGAATTCAATTAGAAAGTGTTTACCGGCCGGCGGGGGCTCCTGAGTGTAAACAGACAGCTATTCCAGCAATGCGCTAATCCCGCGTCTTGTGACAACAATTAGGGGCTCGCGGGGTTTAGGCAGGTCGGCTCCAACCTCACCTACTTTTCCCCAAACTGCTGCCCAAGGTTCAGCCGAGGCCCTGGAGCCCCAGCGACCGCTGTCCGCGCCGCTGCCGAGGCCCTGGGGTCCGCGGCCCGGGGACAACCTGGGGCTCTGCCTCCTGAGCTCCGGTGGGGCCCGTGAGATTCTAGTCACGGTCACCGTGCACAAGCGTGGCATTTTTTGGTTTAGCTCTTTCCATTTAAATCTGGAGAAGATTTGAACTAATATATGCATTTTATTTTATTTTTAAATATTTTTTTCCTCTAGGAGAGGTTATTCTGGAAAATGAAAATATAATATTACAGCCCCAAACCTCAGTGGAAAAAGCTGTCTGCAGTGACAGAGTGGATCTGGGGAGGGGGCTGTCGTAAGGGAAGGCAGACAGAGCAAGAGTCGGATCAAAATTGCAATTTGTAATTGTTATAATAAACCAAATGCAGTGATAAAAGAGAGAGAGAGAGAAATCACTAAGAAAAACCCACCCCTGAAAGCCAAAGCAAGAAAAGAAGTCATTTGAAAGCAAAGACATCCCAAACCAGGCGGAATGATGCAAGGCGTGCGCCCACATCACATCGGCCTCGTTACAATTTTATTTTTCAATAATTCTGTCCGATAAAATTTCATTGTCCATTAAGTAATCCCCGAAATGAGAGCTCTTATGAGCCTATAATGAGCTCTAATTGCTACGACTGGGAGAGCCACGTGGAAGGATTTAGAAGGTATTAAGCAGTTGGGTACAGAGCACAGGCTGTTACCTAGCCATTACTTTCATAATTCAAGGAGAAAATTAGTCCTTTTAAGGGAAAATCCTTTGATTCCCTTCATTCTGCTCGGGGTGACAGAGTATAGCTTTGTCTGCCTTTAGTTCAAGACAGTGTAACAAATGAGAATGTAACGAAATTGCCCCCTTTTGAAAGTGGAGCAGTTCAAAAAGAACATCAGAGCCGCTTCCCTGGTCCGCCGAGAGCAGGACTGGGTGCTGGTCCCTCTTTTCTTCCAGATGTCTCTAACACCTTTATGTAGAAGAGATTCACGGCTTAAATGACAAAAGCAACTCTTTCCCTTCCCTCCCCCAACTCCGGCAGCTCGCGGCAGAAGAAAAAGCCATGCCCGCCCGGAGAAAGCGCCGGCTTTCAAGCGCGCATCTCCGCGGAGTTCACGGGAAGAGCTGCCTCAGCGGAAAGCGCCGCAGCCCGGGGACACGTTTCAAGCAGAAAAAAACCCAACAACCAAACAAACCAACCAAAAAAAAAAAACAAAAAAAAAACCCCAACCAAATAAACACCCAAAACTACACCTGCAGAGCAGCCGTGGTCGCAAACATCACACCAAGGTGACATGCGGTGGTGCTGGCCAGGCAGCGCCCCGGGCTGGGCCAGTTCCCGTAAGGGAAAGTCCCGCTCAAAATAAAGCCGTGCGTGGGTAAGCGAGGGGCCGCGGGTTCCTGCGCTATAATCGCATTTATTCGCTACTCTAACATTGATTTCCTATTAGTTTCCAAAGTGATCAGCAATCCCGACGCTGGCCTTTCTGAAGTGAACGCAATCTAATGACAGGACTTGCCCCCAGCTCCCATTAAGGAGGTCATTATAAAAGCGTGAACAAGTCTATTAATGTTTTATTGAAAGCGCATCGTTAACTTGTATCCATCCTTTTCTGAAAGTGGCATTGTGATATTGCTGTCTGTGGCACATCTTACCCAATATAGCCCGAGATTTCTCCATTATCTGTAACCAAGCAACACTTTCTGAATACCAAAAATTGAAAAGAACCGCTTAGTCTTCAAGAAAGTCCTCAATAATAGTGGAAAAGAACAAAGATCCAGGAGACAACAAAATGCCACAGGGGTGACTTTTCATGAGCAATTATCTCTCATTAATCAGAAGAACAGCTGCAATATTAATTTTCTCTCTTTCTTCCTCTCTTTTCACAGTCCCCAACATTTGAATAATCATAAATTTTGATTTCATGGAGCAGCAACATTGCCAGCGACTTCCAGACACAAGCTACCTAGGCAGGGCGCACGCTTTGCACATAGCTCTTATTTTAAGGCTGCCAAAGAATAAACTGAAGAAAAGAAAAGAGAGGAAAAGTCTGGATTGCTTTCCCCCCCTCCCTTTGCCTCGGAGCACGGATTAAACCAGCAGCCCCTTCCCTCCACCCCTGCCTCTTTCACTCATGGAAAGTAACAGGCGTAAGTACTGAGTGTCTGCGCCAGCTTCAAGCGTGGGAGTTTCTACAACCTCGCTGTCCATTTAACTTCCAAACATGAAGCCAAGCGTTGTAGATCTGTCCAAAGAGACAATCTTTGGGCGTAACACGCATTGTGAGACATCAAAAGGCCCTGGCGTTATGCGCACTGAGAAGCGTATTCAGCACGAAGGGTGCAATGCCTCTCTTTTCAGGGGCTCAGCCGCGGATTGTTTAACAAGTGACGTCGCCGCGGCAAGAAAACCGCGCTCCTCCAAAGATAAGGATGTAACATTAAATCTCGCTTTTTTGGATTTCAAAGAATCTCATTAAGGGTAGGGGCCGGAGGCGGCCAAGCCGGGAACGGGAACCGTGCCCCGGGGATGTGAGCGCTCAGTGCCGCCTGCACAGCTCCTCGCTGCCTGGGGGAACAGGGCACAGGGGAGGCAGAGACCCCACCACTCCTCGAACTCTGCCCATCTTCGGGCATCCGCCTTTCCCTCCTCGGCCCCAGAGGGCAGGGGCGAGAAGCCTCTCACCGAGACCGGCTCGCAGCCACGCAGCGGCCAGTGGGCTCACCCAAGGCTTTGCGGGCTGCCCGCGAACTGAGGAGAGGGAAGGCAGCTTCTCCCCTTTCCCTGTAGATGCAGACCCCTGGTGTCCTTCCCTTCCGTGAGAGATTTCCTTAGCCTTCATCCCCGGTCATAAATTATCCCACCTAGACTTGGCACGGGACCCCCCCCCCCCTCCCCGCAGGAAATGGGGCCGTTTCCGAGGGAATGAAGGGGCACTCCTGCACTCAGGAAGGACAGGCTGCCCTGCCCGGGACTGCTGAGCCCCTCTTGCCCCAGTGCCCTCTTGCACCTCGTGGTGTGGGGGTGCTGGCGGATGGCGGGACACGGAGCTCCAGCTGGAGCGCGAGCGGCCACCTCACTCTAGGAAGCAGCTTGCTACGTCTTCCAACCCCTTCCAGCCTTTAGAGAGATGATGCTACTCTGCGTTTTTGGTACTATTCACAAAGTTACTCATTCCCACTCTTAGCAGCAAATTTCTACATGAGTCCTTCAGGGCGGCTATGATAAGGTGCGTTTGAATGAGTGCTTCCAAAGAGCTCCAGCACAGCCTTCATCAGCTCTCCCGTCACAGCCCAATTCAGTGCCTTTTGCTTTCACCTGCAGGGCTACAGTGACAACTGTCTTTCAGGTAAAGAGCAGCCAGAAGGCTTAATTCTGTTATATATTTTATTTGGAGTGCAAAATTTGCGAGGTTCTTCGTAAGTCAACCAGGTCTGCTCATATATTTGCCTTAATTATCTCACCTCTCCAACCTTCTTAAAAAGAGTGTTAGCACTTTGATGGGTTCCCTTCAGTGTCTGGAAGCAAACATCTCTTGTCTGCATCTCCTCACCACAGCACCCTTCTACAAGAGATCGTGTGAAGGAGACTGAATAAGAAAATGCCCAGTGAGATCACAGACTTGCCTGATGTTTCTCTGAATCTGCCATGTTTCTAGTACTCTTCAGGTATAGGCCAGCATCAGGCCAGACACTACAGGCAGCCTGGGCTCTGGTTTCATTACTGTCCATTGTTCACAGTTCTAACAGCTAAAATTGCTAGCTGTTACACATCATATGTGTGAGAGAAAGATGTGATGGTCTCTCTTTAAAGGGGATACAGTTAAACCCCTGCAGCAGCCTCAGGAAGTTTTATGTTGGGAGATGGAGATGAAACCTCAAGGTCATGTGAATCTGAACAAGGATTCAAAATGCTGCTGTGGACTCTAGATTGTTTTGGTTTTACAGTGATGTACCACAAATCAACACAAGAGTGATTCTTTGTAGTGATACAGGCCCCAATCCAACAAAGAACATGAAATTCTGTGTAATACGAAACATCCCAGTCCATTTCTCTCCTTGAAATTCAGACCTCATTAATTTTGATTCTTAGGTGTCATGGTTAGGTTGAAGCATTCTGCCTAATGGTGACCAAGAAGCAGTCTTTTAAATATTCTACCAGAAGAAGTACCACATTTTTAAAAGCCAGGTTAACAGGAATGGATATTCAATATTGCTTGTGAGAAAAATGAAGAGGTCATCAAACATATCATCATATTGTAGGAGCTATTTCACAGTCAGAAAACTGTGTGAATTTTAATTTCAATTCACACAACCTACACAAATAGAATAGTTATAAGTTCTTTCTTTTTCCTGTCATGAAAGTATGGATGTGGGATAGTTCAAGAACTGTAGACTGATGAAGGAATTACCTAAGACAGATGATACTACTCCTCCAAATTCAGAAAGCAGAGAGGAGTTCTTCAAGGATAAGTTCTTCAAGTTCTATGATGGAGTTCTTCAAGGATAAGTCTCCGAAGCAGTTGAATTACTTTGTTTAATTTGTTTTCTTGTCACAGCCAATAGGACTTCACTATTCACAGGAAAGAGGTGAAGTGAGTACCTGTGGAGACAGGAATGGCATACTGGAAGAAGTGCAATGACAAAGCCAACAGAAGCTAGGAGCTCCATGGCTGAACGCGGCATTGTGACTGGGGCACCTGAACACGTTAATCCATGTTTACAAAGCATGGCTGTGGTATGATCAAGTGACAGGTAAGACAGAGCAGAACAGGCAAGGCCATTGCACTAAGGAGACAGAAATACTGTGCATGTGGATTTTGGAGCATGCCAACCACACATGGAGAAACCCATGTAGATGGTCAAAGCCCACAACACTCTGCGTGGAGAAACCTCATCAGTATGGCAGACAGTTTTCCATGTCCATCTCAGGAAAAAATTAAATCAGAGCACATCCAGTGAACAGCTTCAGAAGTATAGTATCAGAGGAACATGGAACCCCATGAGAAGAGACAACTCAAGAGAGGATTTTTGTTTATACCAGTGAGGTAAATATCCACAAGAGAGAAGAGCTACTCCATCTAAAGAAGAGTATCATCATAAAAACAACTGGATATACTCTGGCCATGTAGAAATTTAGCATGGAAAAAAAGAAAAAACCCCTTCTAACTATGAGAGAAATAAGGTTCTGAAGCTCCTTGGGAGATTTACCAATGGGAATATGAAATAGAAGTAGTTTTAAGAGAAAACTTGACACATTTCTGACTATTATGTAACAGTTCCTGATGTTATGGGATTTTTTTCTAAAGACACATACAAACTCTGCTTAACATTCATTTTCAAACAGTACTGATTTAATTTTTAGTTGTTGATTATTTTAGGGAATGTATTGGCTAACAAATATGCTGGATTTGTGTCTCTAAAAACTAAGGTCCACAGAGCACTTAAAGCAAGTGTGAAAGTAGTGCTCTGCCAGATCATTCCTGTCCTCTACCCTATACCATCCCTGTTCATTGCATATTGAGTGTTCTTCCTCTGCTCCAACAGGAACTGTTAGTTTTGTTTGGGTTTTCCCCTGTTTGTACATTTGCTGTTACAATGTGTAAAAAAAACCATATGTGCTAAAATGGTCGGGTTTTTTCAAATGTCAGAATAAACTTTGATCTGATTTTGATATAATCTGTAAACTTCTACAAGAAATAAACCAATCCTCTTGTTTCTTCAGTTCCATTTTCACAATATAGTCTTAGCTTTGCCTGAGCAGCTGTCATGTGAAAACAAATATCTAATGGCTGGAAGCAGGCCTTTATCACATTCATCTTTTTATATGTCTTTGTATGCTCAATTTAAAATACAGGAACAAAATCAAAAGTTTCAGGAAGTAGAATCTGAATGAAATACAGGCTAGAGGTACTCTGCTGCTTCTTTCCTGTGAAGAAAGTAACATATGGAAGAAGGACACAATATGAGCACGTCAAAATGAAACCAAAATGAAGGTTTTTATTAAAAAAATATCAAAAAAGTTTTGCACAGTCCGCCTCTTCTTATTTCCCATGAATACATTGTCCAGGCTTGTATTTGAAGTTTTTGATTTGAAAAATCATAGAAACAAAATAATTTCACATGTTTTATTGTGCAAAAAAACGAGAGTAAAGTATAGAAAAGTGTAAAAAAAACCAAAAGGCAAAGCACCATTTAACTTTTGGGTGGTGGGTTTTTGTTTGTTTTTTGTTTTTTTTTTTAAATTCTGTAGAACTTGCTTATGTTTCTGAGATCTTACAACAGGAAATATACCTTGATAGAGCTACTACATATAATGTAATATGATGTAGTATAATGTCATATAATGTCATATAATGACTTATAGCGTGCTATCATGTGTTCTTCAGTTTTGCTCATAAGTACTTGAAGCTTATTTGTGCAAGTATGTTAGTTCAAAGCTTATTTAATATGCTATAATATTGAGGCTATGTCAAAATATAATGGAAAGAGAACAATAGAAGTCTTGAAAATGATTTTATAAAGTTCAGACCACTCTTCTAGGAAAAAAATACATTAAAATGAAAGAAACTCCTCCAAACGAACCAAATAATCTAAAACAGTATGAAGCCCTCTGAAGAAGGAAGAAGTATTGGAACTAAACTGGTAGAAGATGTAACTGTGAAGGCAAAAGTAACAAATTTATTGTGCAAAAAAATTACTATGATACATTGACCAGATTTAAAAAAAAACAGCCAAAAAGAAGTCCAAAATTTTAAGAGTAGTCCAGACACAACTGTGTCCACATTAGCAGTGTGTGTTCTCTCCCTTACACTTCAGCTGAGCCAAGGTACGAATATTCCTATTAAAACATGTATGTGTCTAGAATACAAGTAACACTACAGTGTGTAAGAGCTGTGGCTGTCTGCACTCTCAGACGTACTAAGACAGACTAGTTACAAGTCAGAAGATGGAAAGCTTTGGGTAAAAGACTACTCTCAGTTCAGAGCTGTAAGACAGAATAACTCTGCAGCTATTCTGAATGGTGCAGTGGGAGTAGAATTTGGCCTGGTGTTTTCAAAGGTTAGTTAAACAAAATATGACCTTTTTCAGGCAAAGGGAACAAAAGAGGTCAGGTCATTCTCCAGAGCTACAAAAGGTCTTTCAAGGATACCAAAGAAATAAAAATAAAAGCCATGATCACACTTCCTAGATGCACACATAGAAACAACACTTGTATGTTAAGATATTACCCAGTGGAAAAACCCCTGGGAGCGTCCCAATTAACAGAGTCCCGCCAGCAATTCACCCACTGTGGGAAAGGTGTACATAGTCAAACAATCAATTTTATCCAAGGTGCCAGAGCAAAACAGTTGCAGAACTGAGATTTGATCCAAAATCTCCTGTTTTTCAGCATCTTGCAGTATTTTTCAGTGCTTCATAAGGCACCTTGAAGAATTGCAAAGAGTCTGCTGAATCTGATTGTACTTTAATAACTCATTGGGCAGAGGAAGCCTAATGCAGATTTTCCCATTCCTTTGTGGGTAAGAACTCACATAGGTTATTCTCCTGCTTGCAAGGACATTCTGGTACAAGCTGGCCATTGCGTATAAACAGATCAGCAACCCAAACTTCACTGATTTAATTCTCTGCTGCAGGCTGGAATTTATACCCTTTGAGGGGAGCAAAACTCTGCTCCCAATGTCTTAAGGAGCTGCAGTGAATCTGATCACAAAGTGCCTTTCAATCAGATGTGCAACTTTTTCCTCTGCTTCTTCTTCACATGCACACCAAGAAACTGTAGCGCTCACATAGTGATGGGATAAAGCACAGATTTTCACTGAGCTGCCTCAGGCAATGCTTAGGGTGAGACTGCTAGCAGTCAAAAATGAACTCAAAGGAACTGGATCCTGCAGAAAGGCAATTCTTTTCCAATGTCTCTCTTGCTTTGAAAGGAAAATAAGTTTATTTTGAGTTTGCAAATTATTCTCCTCTCTCATGCTTTACCACAGAGGTTGGAATTGTTATTTGTTCTCTACTTTCCTTGAGGAAATCATGCTCTAGGAATGTAGTATATTCCACTGTACATTATTTTTCACACTTTAAACAACTCCTAATAAGAATATCTATGTTTTCATTATTTAAGGATCATGCCCAATACTATCAGAGAGCAAAAATATCTACTTGGAAGCAGAAAGGATGTTATTTTAAAGATATTCAAAAGGAAATAAAAATTGACATTTTTGAAAGAGGCTGGTGCTAGAAATCTCTTTGCTTATATGCAATAGGAATGAAAATGTTAGCATTCCCAAATTTTAATGAACTTGAAAGTATTCAGAAGAAATCTCAACTGTTCATGTTTTAATGATTTTAAATGAAAGACATCCTTCCCTGCTCTCTTAAGATGAACATTTGTCACAGTAACTAATGAAGAAGTAATTATAATGTAATTTGTCAGAATAATCTGACAGGGAAAGAATTATGTTCTCAATCCTAAAGGACTACATAGTTCTAGTTTTCCAACAGATTGGGTACATGTGGGTGGCATAGCAGAGGGTATTTGTCTTTAAGCAGGATAAAAACTTTTGCACTTTCTATTCTCAAGCAAAAATGGACAAAGGCATCGTCTAATTCTCTAAAATATGTTACATGAAGGCATTTCACCTTAATACAGACTAGTAAATCTTATTTTAACAATTTCATAATATAAAAGCTACTTCTTTTTACAGTGACTTTGAGATTTATGGTTCAGTTGCAGCAGTTAAGTAGTCACCCACTGTTTCTTTAAGACAGTGAGTAAAAAATTTAGTCATTCAGTCATATTTACCAAGAGGAAAATAGCTGTCCTCAGAATAAATATAAGCTACAAGAAGGCACTGAAGGATGGAAAAACAAAGAAACAATAAAAAATAAAGACATTAGCTTAAAATCTGTGCTGGTATTCAGAGAAGTGGGATTGTTCACCCCAATAGCAGCTGGGGGAGGCCTGTATTTCTCATTGACCATACTGGTTTGGGGATGTTTTGGTTCATTTTTTTTAGAACAGAAGTTGACCACAGCTCTACTCAGGTTACAGTATCTGTATCTCTAATATATACAGCAGAGGACTCAGCCCGCATTACTCCTTTATATTGGTTTTTGGCACTTTCAGCAGATACTCTTCCTAAAGGTGACTTTCTGAAGAAAGGATTGATGTTATACATCTGCTGTTTTGAGAATATCTTTAAAACCTAGAACTTGCTGTTCCATTTGTATGTTTATATAGTTGTGTTTACATTTTGCTTTAGTGGACTTCATGCTTTTGGTCTCCCAGCACTGAATAAAACCCCATTAGTTTCAATGCTATATTAATCTTAAATAAAATTTTAAAAAATTGTCTGTTTCTGTTTTATTGATGTGATTATAGGAAAAAATCCCAAGCATGTTGTATTAGGTTCTAATATTGATAGGAAGAGAAGAAACAAGTTGCCATGTATATTTCATGTCTGAGTCCTACAAGAAGAAAACAAAACCCAGTGTAATGCCTAAAAACAGCCAAGAGTTTATTCTGCTTATAGGTTACATGAAACACAAGTAGGGCTTTAAGTCAAGTATATCACAAATTTTTTATGGATTAGGAGATTCTGCCTTCAGTAATGTGTAGTCATTTGGTCCTTGAAAGATCAGGAGTATCCAACTCCACCCATCCACAGTTTTAACAGACTTGATACTACAAAGACTCTATTCTTTATTTTATTATATGTTAAGGGAATTCTGAAAAGGAAGCATCTGCTTTTCTCTTTACAAGCAATCTATGCTTTCTGTACTTTATTTACGACTTTTAAAGAGACTCTTACAGAAATACTATATTCCGTAGAGGTATCTTTTGAACACATCTCATTAACCTCATGCAATGCAGGAAGCTGGAGCAAAAGGAAAATAAAATACATTGCTTGACAGAAGAAAAAAAGACTAATAAAAATGGACATGAAGTAGAGCTGTTCAACATACTTTTTTACTCTAAGAGCTCACTCAATCCTGTATCATAAAGTCAGAAACAGAAATATGACTTATCATAACGGTTTGGTGTCAAGACTTCCTTTTGATTTTTGCACAGAAAATCTTGGTTAGTTTATTTGGGGTTTACAGGGATTTTGCAAAGTAGTCAGTTAATCAGCAAGAAATTACATAATGAAATTGGTCAGACAAACAAATACAATGCCATAACTAATAGTAAGTTCTACAGTAAGTTCTAGCAGTAACTAGCTATGTACCTGTTCCTGACTTTGCCTTTCCATGTTTCTGCAGCACTGTAAATAATTTAAAAAAATAATTTTTTTTTTTTTGTTAAAACTCAGGGCATGGTGGTCACTGATGCCATTAGCAGAAACATGTACATTATAAGATACACTTTATCCAGATTTGTCAAGAGCAATGGGAGATTTAATCAGGACAGAGGAGCCAACCCAGAGCTGAGGGGCTCTGTGTCAAGGGAAGGGACTGATGACCAAGTCTCAGAGCAGACCAAGAAAAGCACAGCCTGATGTGAGTGCCCTTGGAGGTTTGCTACAGTTCTGTAGCTTTGTTAAACTCCCTCTGCAGTGTATATTATTTCTATCTTCTCTTCTCTGGCTTCTGTACCATCCCTGCTTGCTTGCCCCTTCACTTGCTATCACCACCCACTTTTGTTCTCCTTCTGGCTACCTCTCTTCTCTTAATTAATCAGGGAAAGAGAAGCTGTTCCTGACAGCTTTGCTTTGCTATTGAGTAGTAGTAGGAGTTCAAAGAACAAGGTTATGCCTGCACCTGCTGCTTGTTCTTTGATGCCCTGTTGCGTGAAACAATTTCCTTCAGAAGTTCGAACAATGTACTAATTAACAAAGGAAAAGATGGAGAAACAAGACAAAGACTGTGGGAGGAATGAGGTAAGTAACAATTGAGAAGATGTCAGAGAAAGCAGGAAAAGCAGGGGAAAGAAGCAGTTACAAAGGGGGAACTGGGATAGAAACACAGAAAAAATGAGAGGGACAAACAATAAAGGAGAGGAACGTTTTAAAGAAAAGGCAGAAATCAAAAGACAGGGGGAACTGGAATAAAGATTTGCACGGAAAGAAATTATTTAAAGTCCCCTTTAGATTACAGTATGCAATTCTTATAGAGCAGCTCTGAGGACAGTGTGTACCTCTGTCAGAGAGATCTGTACATGGTATCAGTTCTCCCCTAGTGCAGTGAGGAAATTCACTGGGAAGGGAGGGCATTCCTACCTAGAACAACAGCACAGTGCTTCTCAATTTGGACTTTAAGCCTACCATCTTTATTTAGATATAATGAGAGTTAAATTGCTTTAAAATGCAATCAGTACAAGCCTGGCATTACTCTCACTGTTCCCAGAGAAAGGACAATGAACTATAAATGGGAGTTCTACAATGTTGGGACAGAGTAGACACCAAAACAGTCACAAGCAAACTCTGTGATGTAAAGGCATGGACTTGGAAGTACGTGGCTGGTGGCAGGGCTGGCACATAGCAGGAACACATCAGCAGTGGAGAAGAAGTGACAATTCACTGATACTCCTTGAAACAAAGGCCTTATCCAGTGCGTGTGGTAGAACAAGCTGCGCAAAATGAGGAGTTTCCTTGCAGCCTCTGAGGGTGGTCCAGTACTGCTGAGTCCAGTGCTGAAGGCTTCAAGCACACCAGGTGCTGTGAACACACGCTGAAGTATCATGAGCACCTCAGCCTAGAAACTTAGAACTTCCACATCATACCTGCCACAGCTCTTCATCTGTTAAAGGCTGCCACATACTGAGCACCTGGAAACTGCTGACTGTGGAACCGGCATTTGTTAGGCAAGTAACGTACACCTAAAGTGATGAACTGATCAACAGGCTTGTGACTTTCATTCTCGTCTTATCTCAAATCCATCAAGTGAGCTAACCAAGCCTGTCATGCCACACAGCACAGAGATCTTGGACCTCAAACATTTGCTGGTCCCTGCAGCACTGCTCCACAGGTTTAAGTGTGATGTTAGTAAGCCCATCCCTTCAATGTCATTTCCAAGACTTCCAGCATGGTGCTGTGCTGCATAATATTAATCCTGATTACTCATCTAATACTGTGAAACAGGTATCTGAAAACAAACTGGTTACTAAATTCATCTGTTGAGTGAGGTAGAATGAGGAGGCACAGCTTCACTGAAACCACTGGGTTTTCTTTTGTTTTTGCCAGTATTAAATTTAGTCAATTTTCGCAATTTCAGGACTGTTAGACAGAACTAATGAGCCATCAATCCTGCTAAATCCAATTCCTGTGTGAGACATGTAAGTAGAGTAACTAGGTAAAACCCCCATGAGTTAAGCATACTAGTATGAAAGTACACTATAACTCAGGCAAATTCTGTATTATTCTGTAGAATTCTGTTATTTAGGAAATGCAACCTGTTACAAGTAGTTCATTATAGAAATACTGTCACACTTCTCAAGTGTGACAGCACAAAATGCTGCTTTCTCCTTTGCAGCAAAGACAGTGTCATGGACTCTCACAACCACACTGTTTCTAATCTGGTTTTGCACAGAGCAGTAAGCATCATCACCTTTTTGTACACACTCTGCACCTGAGAAATACACCATGAGGATCTTTATGGGTTATGGAGAGTAAGTGGCAACATAGTCTTTCAGAAAATAAACTGATCAGTAAAATGAATCTAGGGGAGGGCCACAAAGATGACTGGAGGGATAGAGCACCTCTCCATTGAAAATAGGTTGGGAGAGCTGGGGTGGTTCAGCCTGGAGAAGGCTCTGCAGAGAACTCACAGCAGCTTTCCAGTACCTAAAGGGAGCCTGCAAAAGGCTGGAGAGGAAGTTTTTACAGGCACCTGTAGTGATATGAGAAGGGGAAATGGCCTTGAGTTGAAACACAATAGGTTTAGATTAGATGTTAGGAAGAAATTCTTACCTGTGAGGGTGGTGAAGCACTGGAATGTATTGCCCCGAGAAGTTGTGGATACTCTATCTTTGGAAGTGTTCAAGGGCAGTTTGGATGGGTCTTTGAGTGATCTGGTCTAGTGGAAGGTTTCCTGCACATGGCAGGAGAACTGGATGATCTTTAACATCCCTTTTGACTCAACGATTCTATGATTCTATGATATACTGAAAAAAGCCAGGAAAAAAGAACTGTAGGTTTCAAAGGAAAAATTATCTAATGTGAAAAGGAGGCTATTGTAAATAAGATACATGAAGTACTAGGAAGGTAAAGTGGAATGCAGAATTCCCTTCACATTCATGAAAGTGGGCAAGGGCAGTCCTACAGATGTAACTTATCTGGACTTATGTAAAGCCTGCAAAACCCCACAACATCCTTTTCTCTTAACTGGAGAGAGATGGATTTAAGGGGTGGTCTATGAGATGGGTAAGAAAGTGGTTGGATGGTTGCATCCAGAGGCTAGAGGGGAACAGCTCCTGATGGACATCAGTGGTAAGTGATATCAAGGGTCCATATTGGGACCAGCACAATTTAATGTCTTCATCAGTGACATAGACAAAGGGATCTAGTGCATCTTCAGTGAATTTGCAGATGACACTAAGCTGAGAAGTGTGGTCAACACACCTGGTGGATGGGATGCCATCCAGAGGAACTTGGACAAGCGTGAGAAGTGGGCATGTGGGAATCTCCTGAGGTTTAACAAGACCAAGTACAAGGTCCTGCACCTGGGCTGGAGCAATCCCCAGTATTAACACAGGCTGGGGATGAACAGATCCAGAGCAGCCCTGCCCAGAAGGACTTGGGGGTGCTGTGAGAGGCTGGATATGACCCAGCCATGTGCACTCACACAAACATGTTCTGGGCTGCATCCAAAGCAATGTGGGCTGCAGGGAGAAGGAGGGGATTCTGCCCCTCTGCTCTGTTTTGGTGAGACCCCAGCTGGAACCCTGCATCCAGCTCGTGTGACACCAACACAGGAAGGACATGGACCTTCTGGAATGAGTCCATAGAAGAGCCACCAAGTTGATTAGAGGGGTGGAGAATCTCTGCTAGGAGGAAATTCTGAGAGAATTGGGGTTGTTCAGATTGGAGAAGTGAAGGCCTTCAGGTGACCTGAATGTGGCCTTGCAGTACTTGAAGGAGGCCTACAAGAAAGATGAAGAGGGACTTTCTACAAGGATATGTATTAGACATTAGCAGGAAATTATTTACTGTGAGGGTAAAGACATATTTTTACATTTACTGTGAGGGTGAGATGTTGGAACAGGTTACCTGCAGAAGCTGTAGATGCTTCATCCTTGGAAGTGTCCAAGGCCAGATTGGATAAGGCCTTGAGCAACCTGGTCTAGTGGAAGGTGCCTCTGTCCACAGCAGGGCAGGGTAGAACTTGATGATCTTTAATGTCCTGACTAACCCAAGCCATTCTATGATTCTATGATAAGCAGATTTGCCTTTTCTTTTTTTTCTTTGACTGTTTCAGGCTTAGCCCTCTGAAATTTATATAAGATACTGCTGTAAGTACATAATCCACCAGTCCACTCTGTCAAATAAAAAAGGTCTTCTCCCACTTTTTAAAATGTCATCCTACTGCTATATCCCATCCCATCCCATCCCATCCCATCCCATCCCATCCCATCCCATCCCATGTTACACTACCTTCCACTGTCATCACAACAGCTGACGGCCTACCTGTTGCTAAGGCTATTATGCTCACACTGGCATTTTCCAGTCTTTGTTTTAAGCTTTGGTTATGACAAATACCAAAACTGCCAAGAAAGAAGAAGAATCCCTGTCATTTTTAGGGTTTTCTGCTTAGTATTCATCAATGTAGTCCTAAAGGACCTGTTCCTCTGCAAATTCATTGTTCATCTGCTCTGCAAACAGTGGCCTTAGCATGATGCTTTCCATGGAGGATTCAAGGCTGCCACAGGAATGGCAGATCCAGGAACTGACAGCACCAAGGGACATGCAGACACCTGGTCTCAGCCTTCATGTGAGCAGGTCAGCCTTGGCCAGGGGCCACCTCCCCCACATCTCCCTGCACTAAGGCAGAGGGACCAGTGGGCAACCCCTCAGCTCACAGCATGTGTCTGAACCCCCCACTCCTGTGGATGGATGCCCACAAGAAGGTTAAAACCTTGTGGTCAAGAGGGCCAATGGTACCCTAGGCTGCATTGGGAAGGGCATTGCCAGCAAGCTGAGGGAGGTGACTCTGCCCCTTGACTCAGCCCTGGTGAGGCCACATCAGGAGTGCTGTGTCCAGTTCTGGGTTCCTCAGGACAAGAGACACGTGGAGCTCCTGCAGCAGGTCCAGTGGAGGGCAACAAAGATGAGTAAGGGATTGGAGCAGCTCTGTTATGAGGAAAGGCTGAGGGAGCTGGGCCTGTTCAGCCTGGAGAAGAGATGTCTGAGAGGGGACCTAATCAATATCTATCAGAAACTGTAGGGAGGATGTCAGAGGATGGAGCCAGGTTCTTCTCAGGGGTGGAAAGCAATAGGAAAAGGGACAATGGGGAGAAACTGGTGCACAGGAAGTTCCACCGCAGTGTGAGGAAGAACTTTACTGTGCAGGTGACCCCACTCCAGAAGAGACTGTCCAGAGAGACTGTGGAATCTCCCTCACCGGAGATACTCAGGAACCGTCTGGACACAGCCCCGTGCCGTGTGCTCCGGGACTGAGCAGGGTGTTGGACCCGATGACCGCTGTGGTCGCTCCCAGCCCGATCCGCTCCGTGGCCCTGGACACTCCAGGCGCCACGGCCGCCGCACCCCGC